>JAEIFU010002389.1:0-44781 GCA_018904235.1 Lordiphosa stackelbergi
AAAAAGCAAATCCGATTCCGCATGATTTGCTTGTATGTAATGACCGACGAGATTTAAAAAAAGTCCAAATATAATCGAGCTCTAAGGAACTCTGCCAGTGAAATAAGTACAGCTGTGAAAAATATAATAGCACCACTACCACAAGCAAATTTTAAATAGTTGCACAACATTTTTAATATGAAGAAACTTTGACATTTTTAGAAAGGGAAGACTCTTACAAACCTGGGACTAAAAACAAAAACCATCTTGTTTTTAACGTTTTTTAGTTATTTAAGGAACTTTTTGATTAAAATTGGATAAACGAATAATAGCACCACTTTTCAAAAAGGGATTGAAATGAAAAAAAGTGGCCAATAATTAAGGAATTCTTTAGTTAATAATATTAAACTTTTAAGGCCTACCTCAGATAAGATAAATTGTAGGATATTTCACATAAATGAAACAATTTTGTACAGCTTTGAAATCTAAATACGTTTAAAAGGCATCTTATTTGTATGAAATTGTTTCTATTCACGTGAAATATCGTACCAAACTAAAAATGTCTCATCTGAGTACAGGACTTGATTACTAAATCTATATTTATCATTTGATATTTAGTACAGTGTCCTTTTATTGGCAATAACAGCTTCTGGCATGAAATCAACCAAGTCTGGCATAGTTTTAGGGGAATTTCGACCAGGACTCTATAATTCTCTTCGAAAGTGATCCGATAGTGGTTGGGCTTGGAAGCCACCACCCCCCTTGACGTCAGACCATAGATTCAGGTCAGGCGACTGAGCAGGCCACTCCAAAACGTTCAAAAGTTTACCATGAACCATTATTTTGCTTGTTTGCTGGAGTGTTTGGGGTCATGGTTCTGTTGAAAGACATTTCGTTTTCTACAAAGAGTAGCATTACTGTCTCCATGATATTCGCGTACACGTGCTGATCCCCTGATGGTTTTATTCAAGCTTAGTAAAGTGTCGCGTTTAAAAATGGTACCTTTCGTGGGCTGCAGGCTTTTGGGTTTTATTGCCCAAGATATCTGCGAACTATTTGATCCATCGCATTTATTTTAAGCTCTTTTTTAAGCTGGGGCAGGCTTGAAGGTTATCTTTCTTAAAAGGCTGGAATCGAGACCACGACCTCCCGCCCAGCAGTCCAGCACTAACCACTGGGGCCACAGACGGGCCACATAACAGGCGGCACTTCCCTAGGTGGACTTTTGGAATATTTAGCAAAAAACAAAAGACATACCCCTCAGGAAAGCAATTCCTCGAGGCGAACACATTGCCATCGCCCTGAACTATCAGCAAAAAGCTAAATACACAACTTATTTTTACCTATATATATTTTAAGCAAAATTTCGCCTACTTTTTCTTTTTTTCGGGGCAATTGTCATCATTTTGAGAAATGATAGAAATGAAAGGCAAAATGAAGTGACCATTCGTATGGAAGAAATGATATCATTTATTTCATTTCTTGTCATTTCATGAAATAAAGCTTCATTTGTTCAGTGGAAATAAATACACATAGCAGCCAAATCCTTTTATTTCCATATTTTGGATCACCGATCTCTAGATTTTGAACGCAAAAATATTCAAATGACACCTTCATTAGAACAATAGGCCTGCTTATTTTATAAATGTGACGTTTTTATTGAAATGATCGAAAATATAGACAATATCGATGTATTTTACAACGAAATGATACTTTTTCAATATCGATATAGATATTATTTAAATATCCGGCATCCCTACTGCAGATTTTCAGTTTAAGTTACGGTTACGAATTTATAAATTAATGGTCAGCTCTGTTAATTTGCTGTTACCTGTCGCCACTTTAAACTTCAATTTGCTCAACAAGTATTTCCCCACTTTTCAGTTCATTAACCAAATTTTCCCTGTTGTCTAGTGTTAACACTCAGACTGTCGCGCGGCCTCGACTTGAGGTTGTTGTGTGTGTGTTGTGCTTGGTTTGCTGTCTTTTGGCCCGTATGGTTGGGTTTGGGTTGGCTCTCATTTGAAATTTCAGTTTCTGCTGAGGCGGCATTTCTGCGTGTGTGTGTGTGTGTGAGAGTTTGCTGAGGTAAACAACACACACACAGTCAAGCAGCGTATAGGCCGGCAGCGTCTCCGTCTCGTCGCGACCGAGAGACAGACAACAAGCAGATTGAACTGCCTTCCTCTGCTGCCTGCCGTCGCCCCCGCTGAGCTCTAGCTACCATGGTTTGCCACCAAGAAGGGTAACGCAATGTCAATAATCATGCGTTGTTGCCGCATTTCACTGCCGCCGCGGTTCGGACTTGGGGCTTGTTTTATTTTGCGGTTTGTCTCTCGCTCTCTCTCTCTCTCTGTCTCTGTCTCTCTTCCGCTTGTTTTACAATTTTGTTTATATTATTTGATTTTGCGTGCGTGTCCCACTGATGCTGCTGCTGCTGCAATTTTCAGTTGTCTCTCTTTTCTTGATAATTTACAGTTGATTTGTTTACTTTATGGAGGTGCCCCGCCCCCCTCCCCCTCACTTGGGGAATTTTTAATTGCCTTCCCCTCGTCCATTCTCCAAATACAATTCTCCATTTGCATTTATATGTTTGTGTGTGTGTTTCTTCTTTCATTGACGCAAATCGCGCGCAAAATTTGCTGTTGATTTCTTTTGCTTCCTCTCTTCATTTCTTTTTTTTTGCTTTTGTATATGGCGCGTATTTCCTGTCCCTGCTTTGACTTTTCGATTGGTGTGTTTGTGTGTTTGTTTGTTTGCATATCATTAACACACGAAGGAAAAACGAGTTAACCGCTTTCGGCCCACGCAAAAGGCCACCTCAACTCCCACAGACTAATATTTTTTTTCATTTTTGATGCTTACTTTCATAATTATTATACATTCTGTTTTTGTTGTGTTTGCCGTTTTCACTGCAGTTTCTGTTTGTTTCATGTCGATGTGTGTTGATGATGATGATGATTTTCCAATCAACTTTACACATTCTCGTGCTGCTCAATTTTTGTTGCCAGGCACAAACTATTTTTTTGTATACATTTTAAACCAAAATATGTGAAAAGTTGGTTAAGAACGACTGTGATTTACACTTACAGTTACAATTGAGAAGCAAGGAGTATCGATCTTACATCTGTGTGATGTGCGTGAGCGAAGACTTCCCTTTGGTTACAGTTACCAAGGTGAATTTAGTATAAGGTGACTTACTCAGCACAGAGCTGCACTCTTTCGAGGGTGCCCTATTAATTACCATCTCTTTCTAGCACAAGTCTCTCAGAACAGCTGTCATTTGTCTCAGAGAGCCTAGAGAGCATGTGATGCAACAAAGAAGGTGAGGCGCTCAGCGAAACTTTTAGAACTAAGCGCTTTTGCTTAGAGCGCGAGAGTGAAGGACTTACATACACACAAATTTAGTATGTGTGCTGAGCAAACAACAAAAACAACGTGCGCTCACACCACCTGTCCGGTTCAAGTTTCAACTTCACACTAAAATTTTCAGACGCAAGCTGTCAGTGCTCTCAGACAGCGCCTGACCTTCTTTGTTACATCATGCTACAGAGCGAGTTGAAAAAAATTATGGCCCCTCATCACCAGTGTTGCCAATTTAGCTATTTCCCCCACCAGATCTAGCTATTTAGTTCTAATATCAACCAAGGCATACTAACAAGGTTGCTTCACTCCCCCTCTCAAAATCCTTTTTTTTTAAGGAGGGGGGGGGTACAAAGCCTACTAAGCTACTAAGTAACCCCAAAATTGATTCTGCTCAACAGTTGCTTACAGACTGAAATTTATCAAGTTGTCAAGAGAAAGAGTGAGTGAGCCTACCTTGTTTAGTATACCTTGATATCAACTACTGGTTAAGCTTTAACTTTCCAACTCGAAAAGCTTAGATTGTTATAGATGATCTATGGAAAATCAATCGTATCCAGGCGCCAGGTATGAGGCTAAGGGCTTTCCTATCAAATTCTTCTCCGAGAGGAGCTGAATGGTAGTGCCTGACTCGTTACCCTCATTGTTTGCGTTGTATAGGTACCCAGATAAGATGGACACGAAGATACTGAGCGATCGCATTTAAGGATCTACGGCATTCCATGAGGGTCTTGGCGTTATTGGTGCACGAGTCAAGGGCCCTTAGAGCTGCTTCACTATCTCAGTAAATGTACATGTTTCCTTCTTTGATCATAAGGTATTTGGCGGCCACCAATTCTGCTTGGTACAAACTGCAATGATCAGGGATCCGGAATGAGATTTCCATATTTAGGTCTGTGGAGAAAACTCCCATTCCTACTTTGTCAACGAGCTTGGATCCATCTGTGTAGATATTGATGGAATTTGCTCTGCTGTGTGGCAAGTTATCCATGTCGACTAGGTGGAATGATGATGTGGGAATACAATAGTCTGTAATGGCGAGAACCGCGTTTTGGTGGTTTAGTAATGTTGAGCGTCATCAAGTCTACTCCCAAAAAAGTTTAGACATCTATTTGAATCTATTGAGTATCGAATTCTCTTTAATACTGCAAGTATCATTTTTATTTTAGTGTTAACATGTTATTTCGAGGATTTCAAATTGATACTAACGTGTATCAGGTTGACACTTTTTTGTATTAATTTTTAAGTATCAATCACAATTTAAGTATCAATCACTAGGTCTTATTAATTTGATAATTCAACTATCAAACTTTTTGTTTCATTTCGATACTAGCTTTTATTATTTTAATATTTTTCTTATCTTTGTAGTATTAATTCAGTTCATTATAAACTGCCATTAAAATTAAAACAAAACATTTTATAAAAATTTTTATTTCAAACTCCATCAAAATGTAATTTTTTTTACATTATTAAACTGAATTTGTCAAGTATAGACACCCCTAAGTGGAAAATTTGTGTCTCACTTTATGCCTCGTGTTCACGCGAATGTTGCTTAACCAGAAGTCACCATATTGGTATGCCTCTTGCTCGAACCCGTACATCAGAGTTCCCCAGCCATAGACCCTGGGGCTACAATCTGTGGAGAGACACAGTCACATTTTCGCGCTCTCTTCTGGGGGAACCCTGCTGTACATGTAGCAGTTTACGCCTTCAGAGACCTTGAGTAAAAACGCGAAAAACGCATGTTCTGCAGCTTCCTTGGTTTTGCACCTCTCTCATTGTACGTTGTCTTGCAAAGCGCTGAAACTCTCACAGCAGCATTGTGGCTTGTTGTGTGTCCTGTCTAAGGATTTACATTTGTTGTTTACATATATTTTCAAAAAACGACATGAATACTTAGCTGCTTATACTTACCTTGCAAATATGCGCCATTTTAAATCCATTTATTTATCTTCATCACGTCGGCTGGAAGGGTCCTCCATAGCCTTTACTTTTAACTAAGTCACATTTGTTTACACTAAAAGTAAAATCACTAAATGTGACATGTCAAGCATCGCCAGCTGCGACGTTCGGCATGCTTCGTTATACAATTCATACATTCTTCGAATTGAAATAAAAAAAAAAATTTTAGTTTTAAATTAATACTTCTGCGCATCAAATAAATGTTCGTAGTTTCAATCTAATACTTTCTAGTTTTGCATTGATACAAAAATAATGATACTAGTTTTAGTTTCGATTTGAGACAAAGTGTATCACGGTGATATTGATACGAATTTTTTCGGGTGTAGAGGAGGAGATAAAATATGGTGTTTAGTGCATACGTTGGTGGTTTGGATGGCTCCGACATGGAGCAAAAAGTATTAGAGAGAAAATTTACTCAGTCGACACCGCTTCTGTCACAAATTAGTCAGCTGTTCGCTCTCACTTTCGCTCTCTAGATACATTTCGGTCAGCTGTTCGCTCTTACTTACCTCTCAGGGATTTCCCACTGTCACTGTAAAGTATCTTTTTGGTCACTATCTTTTAGCACCAGCAAAATTGAGAGGCAGTGCAAAAGATTGCTCCATACAAAGCACCTGGTAAAATCTGAATTACCAATCAATATTTAAACACTAAAACAGTCTGAAATAGAGTTGTCGATATTTTTCAAAAATATCAATATCAATATAATCAAAAATTTCAATATCGATATATTAAAGATATACAGGGTCACGGAAAAATAATCAACAAACCGTATAGCAAAAACTGAAATCTATGGAAAATTTGAAAAATTTCACCAAAAACCCTAGATTAAATTCACAGCCAAAGCAAATCGATCTCAAATATTAAAGATTTATTTTATTTAGAAATTGCAATTTTCGCAAGAAATAATATGTAAGAGATGAAAATCTATGGCGAAATACCCCCACCAAGATCAAGTTGAATGAAGGAATTCATTTTAGACCGATGGTTTCTGGGCGAAATTTTCCGAAGATTTCGGGTTCTCTATACGTTTTGTGCAGAACAAAATCTTGTCTTGTTATGACAATTTGCTCCTGCAATTACCATAGTAATTTTTTTGATATATCGTTTATAAAAATATCGATAATCGTCTATATCGGCACATAAAATTTCATATCGGAATAATCCTTATCGTCCAACAAAAATATCGATATATCGTCAGTGACTTTCTTCTAGAAAATCCCTTCTATATAACAAAATAAAGATCAATGATTTTGTATGTGAAGTGTCAAGTAAGAAGGTCGCAGGATATTATATAGATCCATCTCTGTTTTTTTAGCTCCTATCTCCCCAATACCTTTTCTTTATGTTTTTCTGCTCCCATTGCCGACCCCTGATATACGTAAATTTTAATACTTTTCAATATTGAAACTATAACGAAAGCTTCAGCTCAGGGATTAATTTGCTTTCTATTTGCTCACCATTTTGTCCACAAACGTAGAGTATACAAAGGTTGTCCTACAATTTTCTTTCTTTTTGCCTTTTATTGTTGCCTTTGTTGTTTGTGGCACAGTTTTACCGTATTTTTGGAACGCCTACGCAAAACGAAATATTCAACACCAACGCAAATTCTTGTTCACACACACAAACTGCAATTTGTTTACACAGTTTGCTGGAAAATGTTTTTCTTGTGTTTTCTTCAAGAATATTTATGAATTTTGTGGTTTTTTTTTTTCATATTTTAATGTACCTACAAATTTTGTATATTAAAAACGCGAATGTTTATAAAAAATTATTCTAAGAATTTGATGAAAAAACTTGATGTCGTTTCGAAGAATAAATATATACACACATTAAGCTATATACGTTTCAGCCTCAAGACTAATCAACAACAAAAGCATTAAATATTATTGATAATCCCATTTGACCTCCGTTCAGCGTAGTAATCATTTGATTTAATGCCAAATCAGCGAAATGTGCTTAATTAAAAATGATTTAATGAGATCATTTATATTATTTTTTCTTAATAAATTAGAAAAACACACTTTTGGCCACACTTCCTCCGCCGCCCAACAACAACAACAGCAGCAGCAAACATCGTTGCAAGAGGAAGTTGCAACAGATTGCAAGTTTGCCTCTTCTCTGTGTGACAGCAGCTGCTGCAGCATTTTGTTGACTCTTCAGGTTATTGACACGACTTTCGTACTCTAAATATTTTTGTTCCACCTAAATTTAAGCAATCAAACACTAACCTTCATCATATTTCCATGCCATTGTCTGTCTATAAATATCAAAAGTCATGAATGAAATTTCAATCGAAGCTTCTCTGAGTCAGCAGCAAAACGGAAATCGAGACAGAGCTACGTGTGCAGAGAATCGCAAGTGATTAAACATAATTATTAATGTGACAAATAAGCATTATTTAATGGAAAATATTTACATAAAATATTTAAGCATTAAGGAAATGTCGAGGCCAACAGAGAGGAGGGAGGAGAGAGCGAGATTCATTCACATATTAAATGAATTATGCATACAAAATAATGTATACAGATTTGCACACAGCCAAAAAAAAAGACAATAAATTCACATACGAGGCGTGGCGTAATAATAAACCGCAACACCATGACATAATAGAAAATTTTTTAAACCAAAATGTGACACCTCAAATATTTTAGCACGTGCTTTGGGTGCGTGCAAACCGGCTTAAAAATATTTGGAAATTTGATTGGGGTATTTTTAAATGAACTCTTTTTAATGACTATCGAACACATTTGACCGTTAAAGATGACAGAAATTTGGGGCTTTAATATTTATTTGAAAACATTAATTACTTAAGGTAACGAATAATAGGGAGGGGGTAACATTTCCGACCCTATAAAGCAGAGTTCCCCAGCCATAGTTCCTGGGGGATGAACATACTCGCCAATTCACACCGAATGCTTGCCGAAGTCATGCTTAACTGTGTGTTAGAGAGAGACACAGTCAGATTGTCGCGCTCTCTTCTTGGGGAATACTGCTCGATATAGCCCAGGTCCGTCTTTTCGTCTGTGTGAAAGCATAGATCTCTAGAGATGGTAAGAGATAGAGGTTTGACATGTATGGGACATCTACTTCTTATAAGAACTTGCGGGCGGATCAAGCCAGCACATATTTTTGCTTATATCTTTAACTCTTTATGATCGATTGAAGTCAATATGTTTGCAGATTGTAGTGCTACTTAATTGCTACAAAAAAGTTACACAAAGTATAGTAAGTTTCTGCAAAAGTATGCAACAGGGAGTAGGAATAATTTCCGACCCTATCTAATAATAATAATAAATAATGTTTATTTTAATAATAATAATTATATGAGCCTATAAAATTGTGAATTAAACTAAATAGATAAGCATAACATTGTGTATAAAAACTAAAAAGAAACTAATGTTAAAGTAACCAACTTGGTTGCACGAACTCCGTCGGCCAGGCACATTTTGCCTCACCCTTGCGCCCGCTTACTACGCCTGACTTCCCTAGTCTTCCCAAGATAACAGACCGTTCAGCAGTACGGGGCTTTGACTAATGCGCCCGCAATTTTATAAATTTTCCATTTTATTTTTGATTTTGCCGCCTTCTAAATTATTTCTAAAATCTTCTTTCTGTAAACTAACGCTTTTCTTAAGTAGGAAACCAGCCCCTCCCAGTTCTCGCTATGTTTATCGTCAAGGATATCATGTAGCTCCTGCTTTGTAAGGTATGTCTTGCCAAGGGACGCCCATCTGTGATCCTTAAGGCAAGGACATCTTGCTAAAAAGTGGGTCAGATCCTCATTTTCTCCGGTATTGCAAAGTGGGCATGGTACGTTTATCGATCTATTATACGTATTTGACGACAGCGTAATAAGGTCAAGCCGCGCTTTCATCACCCATGTGATATTACTATTGGCAAGATGCTGTAGTTTAAGGGCAGCTGTATGGTCGAGGAATCTGTAGATTCTTATTTGGCTGGATCCTTTCCGAGTCATGCGTTCCGCATGCGTCTTCTGTCTAAGAGCTTCCATTATATTGAGTCTCACCCTATCTATATACACTGCCATGCACTTGAATAGGGACAAGCATTTTAACGCGAATGTACAACTATTTGACTGAAACAATCAAATTGAATCAAAAGACAAATATTTTTTTAGCATTTAGTACTTTATTCTTTATTGAATTAACAAAAAAAATTTTTTTTAAATAAACGTAGTCTTCTGTTAAAAATTATTTTTCAACGAGCTCTTCAAAAATTGCATATTTTTATCAGGCACTTGAATAGGGACATACGTGATTTCATCATTCTGAATAAAACTCCGCGCAATGAAGTTGATCTTTTGTCACTATGATGGGCGGTAAGGCACTAGGCTAAAGATTAGCTTATAAGCTAATAAGCTAAAGTGTTGTATGCAATTTTCTTGAAGACCCATAAAATTATGGGAATAACATGAAAGACCGCACCAAAAAAACATTTTCACGTACTGCAGAGCAACGAATTGTTCAAAAAGCTTCATATCTACACCGTTCAGCTTCAAAAAATCAATTAAAATTACAATTAAACGCAAGTATCGATACGGTACGGAGAGTTATCCATAAAGCTGAATTTCTAAGAAGATTAAAACTAAAAAAACCCACCACCCAACCATACCCAACGTAAAGATTAAAGAAATTATATTACTTGACTTATTATCAGATGGTACGCCACACCACAACACCCTTCTCACGGCTATGGTGACGGGACAGAAAGTGTTCTTCTAATCGAATATCATGGAAATAATAGGAAAAACCATAATTTCCATACAAGCTAAAGCGTTTCTTAACTGAAAACTCCACGGTGTGCCATTCCTTCTTTCGAGTCATATAATTTCGAGGAAAAACTTCACGAGGATCTTTACGTTGGGTATAAAGTGGTGGGGTTTTTTAAGTTTTAATCTTCTTAGATATTCAGCTTTATGGATAACTCTCCGTACCGTATCGATACTTGCGTTTAATTGTAATTTTAAATGATTTTTCGAAGCTGAACAGTGAACGATTCGCTACTCTGCAGTACGTGAAAATGTTTTTTGGTGCGGACTTTCATATTATTTCCATAATTTGATGGGTTTTTAAGAAAATTGCATACAACAATTTAACTTATTCCAATTGTTTGTAGCAATTTGCTTGTACGCAAGAATTCACTCCTTTAAAACCATTATTTTGCTTTTTTCTTCATCAGTTAGTGCTTTACCGCCCACTACAGTATTTTTGTCCCTATTCAAGTGCATAATAAAAATATGCCATTTTTCAAGAGCTCGTTGAAAAAATTTTTTAACAGTATACTGCGTTTATTAAAAAAAATTTTTTTTGTTAATTCAATAAAGAATGAATTACTAAATGCTAAAAAATATTTGCCTTTTGATTCATTTTGATTGTTTCAGTCAAATAGTTGTATATTCGCGTTAAAATGTTTGTCCCTATTCAAGTGCATGGCAGTGTATATAAATGTGACATATTATCAACCTACAGATCTAAGATTTGTCATAGACAGCCGCGCACTAAGAAATAAAATTTGCCGTGAAATACGTAAAAACGCCAAAAAAAAGTTTGTGTATTGCCTCTTTAATAACTTCTACATCGGCCAGTTCTCTGTCCTAGCTTAGCATTTAACGACTCCACATGTAGCCGATTTCTGATTTGTTTGGCTAAATACCTTCTCTACTTCCGCATTCGACCATGGTAACGAAAGCTGAGTCAAGGCGAAAGCTACCAGATCCGAAAAGGAGTTGTTACCTGCGCTGTCCAGATAATCTTTACTTTGGACCAAAATTTTTAAGTATTTTCATAATTTCCCCATTTTAATTGGTGGATGTTGGCATATTGAGCAACTATTTTGACAAAATAGTATAAAATATTAAATAACTTAACTTTATCACTAAAGGCCAAATTGGCAACACTGGTGTATTACAAATATGCCATGGCTCTCTGTTAGAGTGAGGGGGGAGGGGAAAGGGAGAGCGGTGGAAGATGGAAAGAAGGGTGGGAAAGAGTGGTGAGCGGGTGAAGAGGGGGTGGGGAAAAAGGGGAAATTTATTTTGAATTGAATTATAATTGAAGAGTGCTGATGCTGCTCTGAAATTCACATTGCTCATATAATATCGCTAGGCCCGAAATTCACTATGTGGTCGTGCGGGGGAGGTGTGTTTTCAGCATCCACTTAACTAGCAGGGACTAACATACAATTCCGGAATTAATAAATTTCGTTGGGCCCTTTAGGACGGGATGGACGGGACACAACAAAATTTCTTAAAATCTTGGACGAGATCAATCCAGCTCAGCTTACAGCCTACGTGCAACACAATGTTAAATCGGTTGAGTATTTGATACATTTGCCTATTTCTATGATCACATCGCATTACTCTCCGTTTTGGATTAAACAAACAAATGTTGACAAGGGCCATCAACTTTAGAATTTATTAGTCCCCAAAACTAATTTGACTTTGTCTCTCTCGCATGACAATCAAAAAAATAGTTTAAATTTAAAGCCCTCAACAACATGTGTTTTTAGTAACCAAAAACCAATTAGTTAAGCTCTTTATTTTCCATCACATAAAAAATGTTTCTTGTATTGCAAAAAACTTTCTTTGGCAAGCACCGGCCTCAACGGAAGCCCATAACAAACACTCATTGGCCCATGGGTAATTTCAAATGCAAACATTTTGCCCTTGGACAACTTCCTTTTGGCTTCGCAAAAGGAAAGCCAAGTGAGAATTGTTGAAAATTTATATAAAAAAATAATGAAAATGTAAGCAACATGGCCACTACATACATATATATACATCTACATAAACATATATACAAATACAGATCTACATATATACAGACTATCAGCGACGACAACAAAGCGAACGTGGAAAATTGAAAAATGTGAAAAGGCAGCAGCAACAGCAGCAGAAGCAGCTAAAGCACACAGGGCAAAGGCAAACAACATTTGAAAAATATTACGAGTATTTGCATATGAAACAGCAGGAGAGAGCCGAGTGACGACAACGACCCCAGTTGGCGCTAGCGGCGGTTTACTGGATGGATGGCTGGCTGGATGGAGGGATGGAGGTGTGGGGGCAAGTCGAAGCTCATCGTGTAGTTGTGTAAATAATACACCAAAAAAAAAAGAAAATAAATATAAAGAAAAGAAGCACCCAATGCGAATCTTGCGCTCTCATTTCAGGCGTAAATGAAAATGCAAATTCGCTTAAAGCGTATAAGGAATCCCACGGGACACGAGGGCCATGTAACACCATGTGCACACAGAGATTTTTGTATTTTGAAAATGATCGACAAAAGTCAATGCCAAATAAATAATAAATTCCGCTGGCACAGTGGGGCAAAGTATTGATAAATTGAAAGAGAGCAAAGCCAATTTCGGTCTACCGAAGTTTTTATACCCTTGTCTTTACAGCTGTTTCAAAAGCCTCACTTTCCTATCATCAGTAGACTTAAGCCTGATTAAGCTGCAGTAGCAGCGCTGCTGCTTCGGTCATAATTTGACCAATAGATGGCGCCACTACTGTGATCATTTCAAAACTGACAAATAGAAATCTCTTTCACTAACATTTTAAGGCCAAATTGGGGACACAAACACATACAAAGGGTACTGGTAGCCAGCGCTGTTCTCATGGTGCCAGTTTTTGCTGTCAAATCGTTTAGGAAGTCCGAAACGATAATTCCAGCTCAGGCAAGTGGGCAAAGATAGTTGATGATTTGGTAGAGATACCAATGAAACAGCTGTACGATCAACTAGCCTCCTTTGTAGAGTCTTGTGTTCCTGGTTTTGAAGTTACCTCGAGCGGGCAGAAAAAATGAGAAAAATGGAGCTAAATTGGAATCAGGGAAGGTCCGAAACGAACCTGAGTATGAGAAGATGTAAAGTTCATGTTTTCAAGGCTTTTCATTTTAGTTCATCTTTACTAGACAGCGGATTTTGCATATTTTGAACCGCTTGAAAGATTTGCCATAAAACTGTTTTAAAATACATTTTTCCATATGAGGTAACCGGCGTGCGTTGCTCAGGGTTCGGAACTGCTCGCGAGCGAGCATCGCGCTCGGTCTTTTTTCGGCTCTCGGCTCGTGAGCCCCAGCTCTCTGTTCTACGCTGGGAGCCACAGACTATTACCTATTTACTTATTTAGTAACATTGATAAATACCATGGAAGACCAAAACTAAAGAATATAGTCAAGATTATAGGAATCGTTTTAAACCACTTTCCGTTACCGACAAATCATTAAATCGCGGAAAAATACCAAAGAGGATCAAAAATAGTAACAATTCCAAACAAATTGTACTCCCTATAGAGTGAAAAATACTAGGATCAATGCATAAGAGCCATTCGAAGCTAAGGGTTCTCCATGCTAATAAGACCGCTAATTACTCAAGAAACTGCTTTCCAATACCACAAATTATAATAACATAGTCATGATTATGACACTACTGAACCGCGATATATACCATGGAGGACCAATGCTAAAGAATATAGTCTCTTTTTTAACCGTCTTTAATTGCCAAGCAGTAAATCTTCGTGATAGTCTAAACAAATCATAAAATTTTGTATATATCCGGATTTTTTGACCGATCTTGTCTTAATCTTGACCCCGCCTTCAATTTACCCGTCCACACATTATACAAAAAGTAGTGAATTTCGCAACTTTCGGACCCTGGACAAACCATACCCCCCTAAAACCCAACAAGAACAAAAAAAAATTGGGCAGACATAAAACTCCCTTACATCTCATAATCCATCAAATCTCTATAATAATCATAGGTCATACGGAAAATTGGCCAATTTTCGGATTATTCAATCTACGCCTCCTACTTATTAACGCCTGCGCTTTCACCGCTCAAGTAAAAATTTGACAATTCGACGGTTATCACTCTCCCCATTTACTCGTCTCCAATTGCCATCTATCAAATATTCAACTTTCCGATTATGATTCGGTCTTCAAAATAAATTTTCATTACATTTTACATATTTAGCATAATTTTTTTACATAGTTTGCATATTTTCTAAATAGCATAGATTTCTAAATTCCGTTCCGTAAACAGAACATAAGCCTTTTGAATCCCAAAACTGTGTCAAATTGACACAAAGGTCGGATGCGTGTTAAGAAACGATAAACCAAACAAACATAAAAACATTTATAGGTTAGGTATCGACCACTTTTGAACAAATCTAGGAAGCTAAATATTTCCGTGCCAAAGAATCGAATCGAATGTTTTACCAAAGAACAAAAGACACTAAATTCATATGGTGCAAGATCGGGGATAGAGGTTGGCTAGAGATAGGATCCGTACATGTGACATTCCAGCACTTGAACATGATTTCGATGCATTCACCAAACCGTTTTTCAAACAGACGAATACAGATCGTTTAGAGCAACATCAAATGGGTTCGCATTGAACAAAACCAAGGAACTGCAGCGTCAAATTAGACATTTAATTAAAGTCTATGGTTCTTACGGGAGAGTAAGGCATTTTAGGCCCCCTGAGAATGTTCAAACTTGAACATGAGACTCGAAGACGATCCTAAAATTGAGTTAGAATATACTGGATGAGTGGTTGTCGCATTTTAGGCCCCCGGAGCATGTTCAAACTTGAACATGAGACTCGACCACGATCCTAAAATTGAGTTAGATATATGTTTGTTTGTTTAGCCATGTTCAAACTTGAACATGAGACTCGACCACGATCCTAACGTTGATTTATAATATACTGGATGAGTGGTTGTAGCATTTTAGGCCCCGGAGCATGTTCAAACTTGAACATGAGACTCGACCACGATCCTAAAATTGAGTTAGAATATACTGGATGGGTAGTTGTCGCATTTTAGGCCCCGGAGCATGTTCAAACTTGAACATGAGACTGGACCACGATCCTAATGTTGATTTATAATATACTGGATGGGTAGTTGTCTCATTTTAGGCCCCGGAGCATGTTCAAACTTGAACATGAGACTGGACCACGATCCTAATGTTGATTTATAATATACTGGATGGGTAGTTGTCGCATTTTAGGCCCCGGAGCATGTTCAAACTTGAACATGAGACTGGACCACGATCCTAATGTTGATTTATAATATACTGGATGAGTAGTTGTCGCATTTTAGGTCAAACTTGACCATGAGACTGACCACTCTTGTTGATTTATCTATAGTTGTCTCATTAGGCCCCGGGCATGTTCAAACTTGAACATGAGACTGACCACGATACTGAATGAGTGGCTGTCACATTTTAGGCCCCCGGAGCATGTTCAAACTTGAACAAACACCAAAGTTGTGTTGGAAAAGAACAACTTTGCGCTTGACAGCTTGCTTTTACTTCAAGTTTATTTAGTTTTGATTTATTTCCAGCTGTGAGATTTAATCTTTTAAATTAATTTAGAAGGGTGTGACAGCTCTTTGAATTTCCAAGACAGCATAAAATAATACAATTAAAATTTGCCTTTAAACCACATGATGCCACACACAATCAAAAATTCTATTTGAAAACAATAAAATTCTAATGAAATTTGCCAATTGGATAAAAAGGGATTTGTTTTAGGCCCTAATGATGGCCAACTTACGTTAAGCTGTCTATGGGGAGAGAGGGAGTGTGTGTGAGTAGGTTGGTTGGTTGTGTTCGGCTTGGGGCATTCTGCTGGCTTCACTTCTTCGATAATGTTTCAAGGGTTTAATGACCAGAGGCCGCCGCGTGTTTAGTGCAGCAATGTGTGCGGTGTGTTAAGGGGGCGGTGTGTGTGTGTGTGTGTTTGTGCATTTTTAATCATGTGCTTTGCCCACAGCACAAGCCACCAAGTTGTAGGCCAGTCCCATTTGGGAATAGAGAGCAATGTGCCACGTACTTTGAGGCTAATTCTTTATGCCACAGTGAAAGCTCGTTAAAATGTGCAAAATATTGGTATTTTTGGTTATTCAATGTCAGGTTTATTTGTTAAAGACGAAGTACATAAATCGATTAAAAGCAAAACATAGTTTTAGGCCATTTTCTGTAGTATTTCAGTTTGGGCACGTTTTTGCCATTCTTTTTTTTTTTTTGTTTATGTTGCTTGTCCGAGTTTATTTACTTTTGTTTGTTTGTTGGTCTAAATATATATATGTGTGTGTGTGTGGTGAAAATTCCAATTTTGCAAATGTCACTGCATAGTTTTAGGCGTTTTGTGTGACAGCATGCGGTGGGGGGGTAGCAACAGAGGGCTGACTCTTGGCCATTTCGAAATGGGTAAACACACTTCATATTTGTACAGAAATATATGCTACGTGTTTGGGAATATTTAATATTAGTTTGCTTTAGGTTACATTTTTGATTAGTTTTTCAAGTTAAAGTTAGATTTAAGTTTTGTTTTAAGTTCGAGGACGCACCTTTCAGCGTTTACTTAAAATTACATTTAAGATTCCCTGCTTTAAGCCTGTCCCTTTTTTCTTATCCCTTTGACAAACTTCAAAGCCCTTTGCCAGGCAAAAGTCAAACCCTTTGAGGTCCAACTTGGCGTGAAAAAGGGCAAAATTCTGGCCACCGAAATGAAATATGGTTTAAAGACAAAACTCCAATGGCGAGTTAATTCCAGTTGCTTATCAGCCCGCCGTCGCCCGGTTGGACAAACTTTGCATTGACTGTCAGAGACAGAAATGCGAATGGAATGAATTTTCCACCAAAGCCATGTGGGCAACGTCGACTCGTGGTGCTGACATCATTGTCTTGCAATGCTGCAGCAGCAGCAGCAACTGCCATGAGCTGCGCTCATTTTAGCAAGGCGGCTTTCCAGCAGCTGCCCCCCCTGCCCCTGCCCTACCCCTTTCCCCATATCCTTTATGCTTTTCATCGCCGGCATTGCGATACGTGTGTTGCCCCCTTGCCCTGCTTCTGCTCCTGTTTCTGTTCCTTTCCCTCATTTTTAGCCCTTTTTTTTTGTATTTCTGTGCTTTTTGTTGCCACTGCTTTTGTGCTTGCATTTAATTGAAGATTTTTTGACAGCCAACGTCGTTGGAGTCGTCGCCATCCCATAGAAAGTCAAGAGTAGGATGTAGAACAGAAGTTCGTAGAACTTTTGGCCATAAAATTCTAGTCTAGTTTATGACGTGGCGTTTCTCTATCGACAGAGTCTCCCTTTTTTTTGAAGAAATGTGCAGTTTGCAGATTTCTAAATGTAAATGGTGGATGGACAATAGTTTAAAGTTTTAATGCCAAAGGGACAATTAGGTCTTTACTTTCCTTTTTTTAGATCAATACCTGAAATGAGTTAAAAGAACACAAAATTAGATCTTAAAGGTTACAAAAACACACAAAATTAGCCCCATATGAGCACAGAACCAAAATCAGCCCCAGAACAATTTAAAACGAGCTCGAAAAGAACCCTAAAAACGCGAAATGAACGCAAAATGAGTCTAAAAAAGAAACCCAAAGTTAGCGTAAAAATATCCCAAAATAAGCTCCAAAAGGTTCCAAAATAATACTCGAAATGAGCTCAAAAAGAACATAAAATGAGCCCAAAAGCTTTTCAAAAAACACAAAACCCAATAAGCACCCAAAATTTAAAAAAAAAGGACTACAAAGCGTATATCAAAAACGAAATCTACGGTCAATTCTAAGAAAATTTCACCAAGAAACCATGGGTCTAAAATGAATTCCTAGTCCGCGCAAATCGACTTCAAATATTTATATTACATTTTCCCAAAAAACAAGTTAGAAAGTCGGTGAAGCCCGACTATAACATACTCTGTATCCCCCAAAGCTTGCATTTATCTGATAAATTTAATATAGCAGCCACACAAAGTGATAAAGAAGTCATAAAGTGAGTCCAGTGCTGCCCATCAACGTTGAACCGGTGCTACCCATCAAAATTTTTTTGTTTTCCGTATAACTCCGCTATCGTTCATCCGATCTTCATAATTTCTTTGGCGAATCGATAAATAATCATGATTACAAAATATCTCTAGAAGGTACAAACCATCTATCTGCAAAACTGTGGGAGATATGAGGTTTTTTCTGAATTGCGGGGGCGGAAGGGGGCGTGGCAACCTGTGACATAAAAATTTATCTGCCTGCATCTACAAGAAGTATTTGTCCCATACAAGTCAAACCTCTATCTCTTACCATGTCAGAGATCTGTACTTTTACAGGTATATGGACGGACTTGGCTATCTCTGGTATTAGATTTTTTTTAGCTTGTGACTTTTCGACCTAACAAAAAGGTGGTTTGCCGGTAGATACTGGCAAAAAAAATCGTTTGCACTAAAATACCTGCAGAAATCAGCAGGCTTTTGTTTGGCAACTAAATATAATAACAATTGCTCAAAAATATGGAATCAATGGGAGATTTTGTTAGTCTTACTGAGGAAATAGCCGACAGTGATTGAGCCATTGAATGAATGTGAAAACATTGATCCCCGAATAACCGATTGACGGAATGCTAAGCAGCTACTTGACAGTCCTGGCAAAAGACATCTCAAGCAGAAATATTTTCCTACTTCCTTCCTTCCTTCCTCTGCAACACTAGAGAAGCAATGTGTAGAAAAGATAACCCGGCTCGGTTCCACCTGAGACTTTGATTTGCTTTTCTTTGTACCATCTTTCAACGATTAACTAAATCAATTTGATTCTCCATCGTTGCTCGTTGACAACCTCAATGACTCATTAATTATATCATCTTGTTCAGTGACAAATTGGATCGTAGTTATCACTTAGAAAAACTAAAATAGTGCATTCTAAATAGGATATAATTGTTCACCAAAAAAAATTTGATTTGTTGCTGTCAGGGGCCGATATTGTCAGGCACATTTTCCGGCAAACAAATTTCGAATAAAACTTACCTTTTTGTTAAGGAGCTTTGGCGAAAAGTCATAAGCTAAAAAAGAAAATAATAAGGTAAGAAAATACTTGTACCGATACTCTTATGTTACGCCCCACAGTTTTGCAGATAATCGGTGTTTGTACTTTCTAGAGATATTTTGTAATCATGATTATTTATCGATTCGCCAAAGAAATTATGAAGATCGGATGAACGATAGCGGAGTAATACGGAAAATCATAAAATTTTGATTGGGTAGCACCGGTTCAACTTATAACTATGGACTTTTTGATCACAATGTAAATTTATCAGATAAATATCAATGCAATTTTAGACCCATGGTTTCTTGTTGATAATTTTTTTTATCTTTGGTCACGTTTTTTCGGCCCATACAAACCCGAAATGATCAGAAACGAGCTTAAAATGATCTCAAAATGAGTTCAAAATTATCCCGAAATGAGGTCAAAGAGATACCAAAATGAGGTCAAAGAGATACCGAAATGAGGTCAAAAAGATTTCAAAGTAAGGTCAAAGAGATAACAAAATGAGGTCAAATAGATTCCAAAATGAGCTCAAAAGATCCAAAAATGAGCTAAAAAGATCCCAAAACAGCCAATAGATTCCAATGAGTTAAAGATACCAAAGCTCAAGTTCATAGCAAAAAGCTAAAAATACCAAAATGATCTCAGAAAGATCTTAAAAAGATCTCAAAATGATGCAAAATTGAGCTCAAAAAGATCCCAAAATCAACTTAATAAGATTCCACAGATCTCCAAATGAGCTCAAAATGCTCAAAAAATACCTCAGGATTGAGGTTTGTGAACTTAAATGTAGTTTTAACACACTCAATTATGATAATCAAATTAGCCAGTTTTGGCAGATTCGAGGTCATGTTATGTTTGCACATAACCTTAAAACAAGAACAAACCAGGCCACAAAGGAAACTGTACAGCTGTTTCAGGAAGCTCCCCATCCCATCATCATTTTTGGACAATTTTATTAATTAACTTCTAAAACTTTTTTAAAGCCTCTTATTCCTTTTCTCACAGTATTTCGCCATTTTGCATCTGAAGCGTCCATTAATTGCCCTTTGGTGTCAAACTGTCTTACTGTTTTGTAAATCCTGACTGAAAGGATTTCCCAGAGTACTTTTCCCTGGAATTTTTCTTAAAGAAATATAAGCCTTTGTGGCGGCTAAAGTGTGAATTGCAGAGTTGTAAAGCTGAGTTATTTATCTATCGTCGTGAAGGTTGCCTGCAAATTCTATCAATTCACTGTCCAGTTTGGAATAAAACAAATACGAGACTTAGTGATCCACCGCCAAGTCACGCCAATACTTGTGACAGCCATTAGTACCAACTAAAACAGGGGTGCCCAAGCCCATTCCGCAAGCCACGCATTCGTTGTTGTTTGACGCAAAGGAATAAATGGCGCGTATACGGGTCACGAGCGCCCTAAACCAGAGTTCCCCAACGATAGCCCAGGGGGTACGAACTTACTTGCCAATTCTTATCGAATGCTTGCCGAAGTCAATCTTCATTGTGTGTTAGAGAGAGACACAGTCACGTTTTCGCGCCCTGCCCTAAACGTAGGTTTAAAGCACAAAAAACTCAAATGCGTGCTCCCCTCTCTTTCTTTCCAACTAAGTTTTTTGTTTCTTGGCTTAGACTAACAACTTGTGAGATCCTATCATTACATAATTAAGAGTTACACAACGCACTAGACCGGACTTCTTTAGAAACAACAACAACTTTAAATGTTGTTTTTTTCTCGTTCTCTGTAGCAGAGCACACACATTCATTCAAACCGAAAAACATACGTTAAGCTACATTAACAAAGGGCTCAGTTTTTAATATTTACAGGCCTCTCCAACGTTTTGGTTGTTACTTATCATCTCGCGAGGGCCCTCTGCGTTTCACTATCTTATGTAACCAACTTCTGTCATCAAACTTGAAATGGAAAAAAGTGATTACTAATCTGTGATTAAAAAGCACCATTAGTGTTCATCAGCAATTTTTCAGCCTTGTGTCAAATCACTTTGATAATGTTGTTGTTGGTGTTATCGCTATTGTATTTCCACCCTTCCCACCCTCTGCAATTGCGAATGCAGTTTTCAATTTCACATGTAAAGAAAAAAAAGAACAAAAAAAAAGTGAGACGAACTGAAAATTTTCCATTTACAGTTTGGCACGTGCAAAAGGGCAACGACAATTCCTTTGCCCGGGTGAATGTTGTCGTTGTCGCGTGTGGAAAAACAGCAAGAAAGTGAATTGTTGGGGCGCACGTGTTTCAGTTGGTGTCCCTTTAAAGTTCATGGCTAAATCATTGCCAAAATGACTAATTTTCATTGATTGCAAATCCCATTTGACTTTCATGGCCACAAATTCATGAATATTGAAAAAGACCGCAAAAAAATGTTTAAAAATTGACTTTTTAATTACTGCCCACGGCTTAAAGTGAACTCTTAAATTCGTAGCCGTGTTTTTGTTTGTCAACACACCACCGCATCTGTTTCATATTACCAACATGTTGTGTTCTCCAATGATTCAATTACAAAAACGCCAACCAAATACCTGGAAAAAAAATCAATGTTGTGTGGTTTTTCCAGGCTAGCGTGCTTTACGCTTATTAAATGGCAAGTAGCAAAAGGAAGGGTGAGGAATTGTGTGCGGAAAAATTCATGAATTGACCTAGATTGTGCAATTGTTTTGAATTTGTTGATTGGAATTTCCCACCGCCTTTTTTGATTTTTTTTATATAGTTCTTTGAAGATGTTTCAAATTTTTTTGCCATCAAAAGTCGAAAGAAAAAAGTATAAAACGAAATCTACATTGTTGTTGATTGACAATTGAATTTCAACTGTTGCACATCATCAGCTTCATTAAAATCAACAAATTTCTACAGAATTTCAATTCATTCATTTGGTTTGGTTTAAATGTATTTTGATTTTGTGGCCAACTTTTAATGCAAATTGTTTGGAATGATGATAACAAAAAAGTTTTATTTAATAGCTTATCAATTAGCAATGAATTGATACGAACCACCAACAGCACGAGTCAAACACAAATAACAATGCCAGGGCTTTGTATGACGACAGGTCCACCGAGACCAAATGTACTTAAAAACACTTTGTTTTATCATATTTTCAAAGGAGAATAATCAAATTTCACTAATGTAAGCCAATCTTAACCATTTGGGGATTTTCGAACGGCTTGGGTTTTTACCCATTATATTCAAAATGGACGAACTGAAGTCAAGCTAAACAAAATTATTTGATTTGATGGACTTTATTTGTATGAATTCAAAGCCCATTTTTATCCTTTACTATACTATAATTTTGTTTAATGGAATGGTCGAAAAAGCCCATTTTAAGTTAGGATTCTATTTAAGGAAATACGTTTTTACTTTTAGAGAGGGAAACATCGCGTTGATAGGACATGTCGAATCTTTGGTTTGTGTTTGTTAAGTGTTTCTCGTTATAGCTTTTTGTTTGCTCTCCTATTATATGATAATAGTGGTATTCATTGTCGTTCTGAATTCCCATTTTTACAGGTATACAAAATGGTGACCATGTACCTTGAAAATATGGTCGCTCTCATGTACTGAGCTTTTATAAGTATGTTTTCTACATTTCCATTTATTTGATTTCTAGTTAGGTTGTCATTTATAAAGATGGTTATAATTCTTATACTTTTGATTTGACACACGCGTGCTCTTAGTTTTCCTCGTTTCGCCTTTCCTTTTGGTAATTAAACCCCATCAACGAGAATTGGTCTTAGTGACTTACATATACTTTTATCTACTTTCCCAACGTGAGCTACTTCTTTTTTGCAAAAAAGGCCCTTTGGGCTTTTTCTAGTTGCTTGTTGATTGATGTCAAGTGGATCTGATATATCCGGGTATTTGATTTTACCTGAGGATGTCTGTTCTCTCATTAATTATTTGAAATTGCTTCCAATTTTTTTAATGTTGTTATTGCACTTTTTAACTGGTGACGTATGCTTTCGCATTTGTTTGAATTAATTTTCGGTGCCAGTCTTGTGCATAGTTTTCAACTATATTGAATTTCTCTTGTCGATGTCGGTTTATATTAAATTGGGTCAGTGAAAAATAGCTATTGAAATGTTGTTGTCTACTTTGTTTATAGGCTTTATAAATGTTATAAAGTGAGCATTGACCGTGCCCGTTGACCATTTTCTACATTGAAGACTCTATCTTGTTATTATTAATTTTGACTCTAAATTTCCTATCAAATATCATATTATAGATTAATATAAGAAGATTTAGTGGAAACTTGTACCTGATTAGTTTAACCAGTAGTCCTTTTGTCAATCAAATGTTTTTACAAACCTATTCCAAGCCCTTTATTCAGACATTAGAGGTTTATTGCAGGTTGTTGAGTGCCCATGCTTTCCAAACAGTTTTTTGCTTTTAACGTTATTGGATTTAGCGGCTCTGTTTTATTGAAACTGATGCTAATTTCTCAGCCTTAATGAAAATTTTGTTTATTGACGTGTCCATTTAGCCAGAAATGTGCCTTGTCAATTAACAAAATTTTTGCGCTAAAACAGCGGATCTTCAATGAGCAGTTTTAAGTGTTTGCTTCATTGTTTTCAGTTTTTGCTTCATTTTTTTCAGTCTTTGCTGTGTGCTGACACTTAGTAACTTGCATAGATTGAAAATCCAGCCTTATTAAACTGCCCTCAAACCATATTCAGTATCAGTTTTAAAGTATCTGCTTCATTATTTTCAGTTTTTGCTTCATTTGCTTCATTTTTTTCAGTCTTTGCTGTGTGCTGACGTTTAGTAACGAGCTCAAATTGAAAACCCAGCCTTATTAAACTGCCTTCGAACCATATTCAGTATCAGTTTTAAGTGTTTGCTTTTTTTTTCAGTTTTTGTTATTTTTTCAGTTTTTGCTTCATTTTTTCAGTCTTTGCTGTGTCCAGCCTTATTACGTTTGTATCAGTTGCATAGTTTTGCTTCATTTTTTTCAGTCTTTGCTGCTGCGACATTTAGTACAGTTTAAAGTTCGCTTATTTTCTATCGTCAGTTTTAGTATGTTCTTTTTTCGTTTTTGCTTCATTTTGCTTCATTTTTTCAGTCTTTGTTGTGTGCAGACGTTTAGTAACGAGCTCAAATTGTAAACCCAGCCTTATTAAACTGCCCTCAAACCATATTCAGTATCAGTTTAAAGTATCTGCTTCATTATTTTCAGTTTTTGCTTCATTTGCTTCATTTTTTTCAGTCTTTGCTGTGTGCTGACGTTTAGTAACGAGCTCAAATTGAAAACCCAGCCTTATTAAACTGCCTTCGAACCATATTCAGTATCAGTTTTAAGTGTTTGCTTCATTTTTTTCAGTTTTTGCTTCATTTTTTTCAGTTTTTGCTTCATTTTTTTCAGTCTTTGCTGTATGCAGACGTTTAGTAACGAGCTCAAATTGAAAAGCCAACCTTATTTAACTGCCTTCAAACCATATTCAGTGTTTGCTTCATTGTTTTCAGTTTTTGCTTCATTTTTTTCAGTCTTTGCTGTATGCAGACGTTTAGTAACGAATTTTGATTGAGAAGCCCTCGTACCGTATTCAATGTCAGTTGTCGACAACAAATGTTTTCACCCTTTGAAACTAATTACAGGACAAACAAACCATTTACAAAATGCAACTGGGAGAATATGAGACGACCCTGTCGCCGCTGCTGCCTCTTCTTCTTCTCACATTATGTCCGGCACATTATCTAAGCTTATTTACTCATTAAGTCTTGGTTTGTGTGTGTGTGTGTTTGACTCTTTTGGCTTCCTCAGTTTTCTTGGTCAGTTGACACATGCAATACTCCTATAGAAGAATTTAAAGCAAAAAGCGTTTTGCTAACAAGCAGCTTAAAATTGCACGAGGCGAGTGTTCTTTTTGCTTTCTCCCTTTTTCTCCTTGGGGAGAGACATTGCAGCACAACTCTCATTAGCATATGCCACAAGTCAGTCTGGCATTTTTACTGACGCCCCGGGAGTAGGAGGAGGAGCCACATTTTGTTTCTCTTCAATTAAAAACGTTTTTGTTTACCCAAAGCAACAATTTAAATGGCGTTAAAAACTGCTGATTGTTTTTTATTTATTTGCCAAGTAAATTATGCGCAAAAAATACCAGCAGATGCTTTAAATTATCAGCAAATTAATTGGGCGCAAAAACAGAAACGAAAAAAAAAAACACAAAAAATTCAACAACAATTGCTACATAAAACATTGTTTAATCAAATAAATAAAATGCTGAGTGCATCAAAATCAAATATTTATTTTTGTCCAGCGGAAATGCTGAAAAGTATGCAATGCTTTTTGGAGTTGTAAATTGTGTAGAATAAATTTTAAATCGAAATGCAATTGGTATGGATTGGGTACGGTTGTAGAGTGAAATGATATTTAAAATATAGACAAATGGAAGTGTTAATAAACCAATATCTAAACGCATCAAAGAGTACTCTGCAATTGTTTTTCTCGTTGCCAAATGCTTGAATTTTTCACCACGAAATCATTAGGCTGGGTTAGAAGGGCCCAATAGGCCCGTACATGCCCATCGTTGTCTTAAACCAGACTTGAAATGGTTTAATATTTGCAAGTTTTCCCTTCAACTGAGGCTTCAATTCGATCTAGCTGTCATTTTAGCCTTAGAAATCACCGTATCCGTGACTGATAAGTTAAACTGGGTTCTGAGCTAGTCCAGCTTCTTGTCAAATCCGTCTAAAGACCAAGAGAGACGCCTACACATTAAAATTAAACAATTTAGTCATCAATTTCATCAAATTCAAGTTTGACCAGGCAAGATATGGAACTTTCATTAAAAAGCTTCACATATTTTAGCTTCACAATACTCAAAAAGTCTTTAATATTTCTTGTTTGACAGTTTGACAGTCACCTATTGCATGATTTTCCACTTTTATGAAAAAGTTTCCCATATTTTAGTCTAACCTTACTCAGAAGTTTCTGTTCTATGGTCGCTTTGTCATTAATTGTTCATCTTTGACAGTTTTAGTGTGACCTCTTGGAAATTTTAAGTGTGGCCAGTCGTGAATTCACGACTTTTATTGAAAAAATTCTCATAATTTGTAAAAGTATTTTTATATTTCATCTTTGACAGTTTTAGTGTGACCTCTGGGCTATTTCAAAGTGCACCAAGCACGATTTTGAACTTTCGTTAAAAAGTTTTACATATTTTAGCTCAAATCTTACTCGAAAAGTTTTTTCTACAGTCTTTTAGGCTGTAATGACACTTTCAATTTGTAGAGACAATTTTAGTCACAATTTTTCGTCTATGGGCAAAAGTCATTGGTGTAAGCGAGTCAGAATATGCTTGAATTCGCTGCAGAATGTTGTTGAAGAGGCTGGAAAGATACACAACAGCAAATTTGGTCTATGAACAGAAAATTGCGACAATATTTGTCGAATTTGAGTATTGCGGGCTCGAGGTCAAGTAAAACACACAGATGTGTATGCTGTTTTTCCAATATATTTCAGTTGCTCCTCTTCAACCATCTTCAGGGACACTACAAAACAATTTCCAATTACAATGTAACATTGACCTTAATACAAAAAACACAAAATTTTTTACATACATTGTTTTACACGTCTGTTCTTTCGCTGGAGTTGGATACTGAGTTATTGTTTGGTCAGTAAGTTTTAGGTAGAGTTCCTCTGTATAGAAATAATAAAGTTGTTTCTACAAGCCTTTTGTAAAATATAAGATATACTACAAGAGTTGAAGTTTGTTTTTTATTCTCTCTTCGTTTCGAACCTCTCGCATTGTGCGTCATCTTGCAAAGCGCTAAAACAGTTACAGCTGCATTGTGGCTTGGTATATGTCCTGTTTAAATAGTTAAAAATTCTTCTATTCTCTAATATAACAGTAGGATTTTCTCCAGGTGTGTCAACAACTTTAACGTTCAAAGTTGCTCTCTGACAAATGATTATCTGCAAAGTCCATTAAATGTTTTAGAATCACACACAATTGATTCATCGATGCCTCTAAACAAGGTCACCGCCAGTCCACAAAACCATTTGCCCTTTTTCACCTCCATAATTGACTACGATTAAATGCTAACTAACTCTCTTTCACATATCACAATGTCTGCTGGCAAAACCAAACTCATTTAGTCTGTCAGCTGTGACAGAAGAAGGTATGCGGCGGGGTGGCAGCTTAAATAAATATCACACACATAAAAAATGATAAATGGCATTAATTATGCAATAAATTACTTCACAAACAATGCAAAATGCATTCAAAGCATCAGCAAACAATTTAATTAAAATTCCAAATGCATCATAAATATTCCAACCAACTGAGTGGGGGGAGGTGAAGGGGGGACGCCACCGAATTTAATAAATCAATATGAAAAATTTAAATGAGCAAAAGGGATCCACATTGAAATGTGATAAACAAAAGCGCAACATTAATTCCCCTTTCTTTCTGCTTCTCCATTTCCAGGTAAGCTCCTTTTTGCCAAAAATATATTATTGTTACCCGGTAAGTCACAACAAATGCATATACAGAGCACACGCGCCAATGTCAATATTTATGGACGTTTCATGGAATTTACACTCAAGGGCAACATTTTTTGAGGGAGGCCACAAAAATTGCCAGATGAAAAATGTTTTCGCATTCGCCTCCTCGTCAAAACTTTTCAACCAGCCATAATTATTTGCTAGCTTCCAATTCTGAATGTTATACAATGTGTGGATATGAATGAATGTATATGTAAAACACGGTCAACTTTATTGCGGGTGTGTGTGTGTGCCTAAATAAATCTAGACAGAATATGACTTTTCATTGAATTGCCAAACAGTGGTTCAGAAAGTGCACACACACACGTATATTCTTGATCCGTTCTAAAAAATTATAATTTTATGTCGGATGACCATAGGATATAGCTGCCATAGGAACGATCGTAAAAGGTATTTTAGTGAGAAAACTTTTTGACTTCAACGCAAATTTCCTCAAACCTCGTATTTGTAAGTTTTCAATATTTTCACATAGTTCCACCAAGTTTTATGAAAAACCAGACAACTATATGGTATAGCTGCCATACAAAAGATTCCAAATTTGTTGCTGATCCATATTATATGCTACGAGCCTATTCTGCCAAGTTTGATCTAAGTCGGATGACTACAGAATATAGCAGAATATATACTTCGGTCGATCCGAAGTTAGCTTTCCTCTATTTTTCTATTGTTTGTTCTTGTTGTTTAACAAGTATATCCTTAATTTGTATTGGAGTCCACGCGGCCGTAAGCTGATTCGAGACACCTCTGGCTTAAGGCCCTCTTCTGGCTAAATTTTACAAGTTTTTCAACAATTCGTGGAAAGAAATCGGGAAGAGATTTAGTAATTCTGTATTTTGTATTTGGTTGTACAATTCATTATAAAAATACAAAATTAAAAATTTGTTAATGCGAGGGCTGTTCAAAAAGTTCTAGGGATCCAAAGTAGGCTCTTCTAAAAAGATGTGTCGATGGTACCCACGTTTCCGGGAGTTACAATTATCAGAAAGCAAAACGGAAGATGGGAATTTGGTTAGTATGAATGCCTTTATCGTCTGTAGCAGAATTGTGAAAATAAAATTGAATTTGAAAAAATGGCCGCCTTTAAAAAAAGAAAATTCGATTTTTGATCATTTTTTTACAGTCTAAATAAATTGTAAAAATTTTTTTTCTCAAAGATTGAGGTAGGGACGATAGCCACGTTAATTCTGCGTCCATACAGCCCTACATCATCAAAATCTGTTCGGTGGAACTTGAGATAACGTGGGCACCATTTTGAAAAACGTGGTTTCGAGATAAATGCGTTTAAAGTTTAAAAAATTTGAAAATTACTTGTATTTGTGAAGACATTGGTCGACAAAAAGGCTATATCTTCTAAAGTATTTCGAGATTTGAAAAATCCTTTTGGTATAATATTTTTGAATATCTAAAAAAATTAAAAAACTGTTGAAAAAAATTCTAGACCTGAAGAGTGCCTTAAAGAATCAATTTTCTAAATTATCTTGTTGACTATTTAAACCGGATATGGAACCAAGTGTGGAGCTTACTACTAACTCGTTATTGCAAGCAATAGACTTTTGCAAACAGCTTGGAAATGCAGATATCTTCGGTTCAGACATTTAATAGCCCAGGTTCGATTCATAATATGGGTTTTAAGCTAGTCAAACCGCTATTTTGGTTCGTTTCAGTGGTACACAATTAGTATTTTATTACGACTATTCTGTTTCCGAACTTTTAGAAAGAAAGCTTTCTACATTTTGGGCTATTATTTGATATTTGAATTCTAGACAAAATTAAAATAGCTTCGAAACTTAAGAGGTATATGTAAGCAAGCTTTGACCAGGTAATACAAGCTGGAAACCTAAAAACAAATAGAAAAAAGTATATGAAAAGTTGTAACTCCTGCCCAAAATTATAGACACCATGAAAATTTTAGAACCTCGTAGGAGATGGGAAATAAAAGCAATTACAGTTAAAGCTTAATGAATTCTTTTTAAATTTCTTATTGTTGCTCTCCGTTTCAAGTAGCTTAAAAAAAAAAGTTCGATATTTTCTGTCTGCAATGTATCCTTACGAATATCAATATTGCGTAAATTTGGTTGGTAAGTGAGGGTTCACAACGTGTTGGCTTTTAAAAATCGTCGAAACCTGAACCAGTTGTTGCCGCATGGTTTGGGGGCCTCATGCGTCTGGACGCTTGTCTGTGCTTTAAAGGTTGACAATAAAAAGTATTAGATCGTCTTCTGCATTTTTTGAAAAAATATGGAAGAGTCTTGTTTTTATGCAACAACCTATTCACCAGAGCAAAGACCCAGCGTTATGGTCACCATTTTTTGTAGTGTGGAAGAATCACAATAGGTCTTTGAGCCGGATATTCTGCAAACAGGTTTGTAGAAAGCTTTAAAGCTTTGAGATGTTTAGAGCTTTTCTCTGCTGACTTTCGTATTCTGATACAGTGTATATTTCTAAACAAAGGAAGAAATTCGAGAACGTTGGACTTTAGATGAACACAAAAAATGTCAAAAGCAGTCTCAGAACGGTTTTCCTCATTTTTAGTAAAATGTTTCTCACTTCAAGAACAATTTTTCTCCAATCGAGTTATACTTGTTCACTCGCAAGTTTTAGCCTGCTCAAGATCGTGATATGTTTGCATATAAATTTAACCAAGAACGAGCTTCGACTGTACACCTGTTTTAAAAATCTCCCGATCCAATCATCAGCAGTCTTTGCCTGTCTGCTGCAAGTCAGCAGAGGTCATCTCAAGCCAGCATTGTTATAACCGCTTGGGAATTCCAAAGGCAGGTTTATAGCAAAACGCGACAGAAACCTTTGTGTAGATGTTCATGAATGAAATCACTCGACTTTCGACTTTACAATCAGCAATTTCATTTAGCCTACCAATTAAACTTGAACCACTGTTCCCCTTTAAGCCGCAATGTAAAAGCAAATATGAGTGCCATTCTCGACGCTTGATGAATGAGGAGAGAGTTTCCGGATGTGCTCTTGTGAGGGGAAGAGGGGGAGGGAATGTTTTTTGTATATATTTATAGCCACAAAAATAATTTCGTTTTTACTGTGCAAACATTAGATAATCATCATCATCATCCACATGGTTGTAATTGGAGTGTTTATGTGTGTGTGTGTGTGTGTAAGTGGTATAATTTTTGAAACATGAAACCGTTATTCCATAGCCTAACTTTGGGGGCAGGCCATAAATATTTACATACCAAAACGTAAGATATATAAACACATATGTGTGTGCTTTGGTCGTTTATTATGTAGAATCAAATTCCATTCGACTTTGAGAACTTTGAGTTGCACTTGTCTCCGTCGTCGTCCGCCTTTGTCCCTAATATGTCCTCATACATATACTCGTCTATACATATATATATTTGCTGGTGCTCCTTTTCACAACTTCCGGCTGGTTGCCTTTTGCTTTGCTCCTTCATTTCATTTCAATGCTCTTTGTTCAGTTTTTCATCCATCTTCAGGCATCTTTTACTTTGTTAATGAATCCTTTTGTTGGCAATTCCTTCACATGGCAGTTTTCGTCGTCGTCGCTGAGTGGTGGGAGTGCCAAAGTGGCAAACCGCTTTCCGCCTTTTTCTCTCTCTCTCTTCTTGCATTGTCTTGGGTTTTTTGTTATTTTTGTTGGCTTTAAGCTGGCAATTTGGCTAATGCATTGCGTATCAACGGGAATAACTTAAAGTCAAACACTTTTCCCAAGCACTGCGCGTATTTTCTCACATCAAATATTTAGTTAGACAACCGCTGAGGTTGCAAAATTGCAAATCCAGTTGCAAGGAATTTGGTGGCTTAAGCTTGCTTTGACTTCAGTGGCCACAAATAGCCGCGAACCACAATTCCCTCACATAAATCTCAGTCTCGAGTCTCTGACATTTATCGAGCCAATACATATAGCCTATTTATATCTATTTTATGTTGCGAACAAAACTTTGTGCCATACAAATTTGCTTCTCCTGCTGCTGCTGCTGCTGCTCCTTGAGGGCAACACATGTTGCTAATGTGCCCGCTGAGAGTTGTATCGAAATTACAGAGGATGTTTGGTCAACGTTGTCCTGTCCTTCTCCTTTCCTCGCTGTTATGGCCAAAAGTTTTATTGATTTTGTGACAGTTGTGGGGCGGACGGGGCTTTCTAGTTGTTGTTCAATTCAATCAAGCGAAAAACATTTGGCCAAGTGTCTCCAGTGGCATGTACTTGATTGTTAAGCGCGTCTCTGGCTCAAATAGCAACTGTCAAACTGATACGACTTCGTTGTGTGTGTGTGTGTGTGTGTGTGTTGTGTGTCTCTATCCACTTCCTATTTTAAGCAGAGTGTCATATTTGCATGTTTCATGTCACGCGTCGACACTTTATGAACACCGAGCTGAGCCAAATTGTGATTGCAAAATTTATTCAAAAATTAACGACGTTTTTGAGTTAATTTGCAACTACAATTTTTAAATTTTTTTAAATTCATTAAGAAAAAAACAGAAAAAATTATCTAAAAATCTCTTCTAGATGAGAATTGGAAATGAAAATAGAAGAAGAATGAGGAAAATAGATATAATAAATATAAAGAAAGAAATAAAGAAAGAAACAAAGAAAGATGGAAGAACGAAACGAAAGAAAAGAAAAAAGAAAGAAGGAAATAAAGAAAGGAGGAACGAAGAAAGATGGAAGAAAGAAACGAGGAAGAAAAAAAAAAAAAAATATAAAAGAAAGAAGAAAAAAGAAAAGGAGATAAAGAAAGAAGAAACGATGAGAACAGGGAGGATAAGGAAGAAATGAAACAGGGAGGAATAAAGTAAGGTATAAAGAATTATGTTAGTAAGGAAGAAAAATGAAGAGAAGAATAAAGGAGAAATGTATAAAGAAGGATGTAGGTAAGGAGGAAAAACGAAAAGAGAAGGATTTAAGGAAGAATGAAAGGAGAAAAGATGAAATGAGACATATGAATGGAGGATGGTAGGAAGAAGGAAAAAGGAAGGAAGAAAGAGAAAGAAAGAAATGGAACATAGACGGACAGAAGAAAAAAATAAAGTAAGAAATTAAGAAAACGAAAAGAAAAGGATAGAAAAAAGCATGAATGATTAAAGAAGAAAAAAGGAGAATGGACGAAAGAAAGATGGAAGAATGGAGGAAAGCAGAGCAGAAGAAATGCTTAAAGTTATAGGAAGGTAAAAAAATAAAGAGAAAGCAAGAAAGAAGAGAGGATGGAATGAAGAAGAAACGAAAAATATCAAATAAAGAAAGAAGGAAGGAATTTAAAAGAAATGAAAGTATAAAGGCATAAAAGGGTGGTAGAAAGGAATAAAAGAAGGCGAAAAGCAAAAAAGAAGAAATCAGGAAGATAAATGGAGGAAGGTAGAAATAAGGAAGAAGTTAAGAAAATAAGCAAAAAAAGAAAGGAAGAATCAATTAAGAAAGGAAGAAGAAATTAAGTAGAAAAGGACTGAAAAAGGTAGGAAGAAAGTAAATTAAGTTTGAAAGGAGCTTAAAGGAAAAAATTAAGAAAGGAGGAAGTAAGAAAGAAAGATAGGAGAAAGGCAAAAGGAGGAACGATGAGAGATATAAACAAGGATGGAAGAAAGGACAAGGGAAGGAAGCGGAAAATATGTAATGAAGAATATGAAGGTAGATAGGAGGGAGCAAAGAGAAATAAAGAAACTGAGAAGAACAAAAGGCAGTGATAAAGAAGGATACAAAATAACACAGAAAGAAAAGTGGAAGGAAGAAAGGAATATGAAAGACAATGAATGGAAGAAAGGAGGCTGGAAGAAGGGAAAAAGGAAGAAATGGGGAAGAATAGAGGAAGGTATGAGGGAGGATTAAGAAAATGCGAAATAAATTGAAAACGTGGAAGTAGGAAAGGAGAAAGAAAAAGAAGAGAAAGAAAAATTAAGAAAGAAGGAATATAGAAAGAAAGAAAAAACAGAAGCAGGAAAGAAAAGGACGTTAAAAAGGTGAAAAAACAGCATAGAAGAAAGAAAGAATAGGATGACGAATAAAGGAAAGAAGCAAGAAGAAAGGAACAACGAAGTATATAAAAGTATGAATAAATTCTTGAACAAGTAAAAAGGTGAAATAAAAAAGCGACAAAAACAGGAGGAATTTTAAAGAAAGAATTATAGAAAACAAAGGAAGAAGAAAGGAAAAGGGGAAAAGAAGAAGTAAAAGAAGGAATAAAAAAAACGAGAAGATAACAGCAAACACAAATAAACAAAGGATAGCAGAAAAACTGAGACTGAGGCAACGGATCACAATCTGGGTAAATGTCCTTCATTTGCAGCGCTTACTGTAGATAAACGTTACAGCTTTGCTAAGCAACTATCACTATGTCTAAATTGTCCGTAACCCTTAACCGCTTAAAACACTTTAAAATTTGTAACCGAAACCGTAACCGTAACCGAAAAAAAATGTTTTCTTATAACCGTAACCCTATAACCTTTATTACCATAACCGGTTATCAAAATCGAAACAGAAACAAATATACGGGTTAATTTCGGTTTTCCTCTAATAGTACAAATTTCTATAAACGTAAATCAGAGCTGTAAAAACATGAGTGACGAGAAAGAGTGAGTGCAGCTAACCAAAATCTTTACCCTCCTCGTCTTTCCATATACATATGTATGTAGGAATTCGCGAAGGGCCAAGAGAGCCAGGAGAGCAAGTAACCAAGAGAGCGACACGAAGTGGCCGTCGCTATTGAACTTCGGTGTGAGGGTAGTTTGCGATCAGAGAGTCAGTCGGTGCCGAAATCTCGTAGGCTACACACGCATTTGCAAGTTCTATTTAAACTCGCTAAAGTTAATACACACACACACCATTGTTTTAGGTACATGTTTATCCAAATAATATTAATATCGTCGTCTCTGGACTTATTTGCATCACGGCAGAAACCCAGGGTCCACAAGTATGAGATATTAAACTGGATGCGGGCTAGTTTAGTCGATTCAAAAATGTACGACCTCAGCTCAAATTTGGCATCAGCTAATTCTGATTTTTTCTGTAACCTTAGGTCTATCTGGATTCAATGTTAATTTGAAATAAAGAACAACTCAGCATTGAGCAATCTATAGTTTCACGAATTAGAGTTTAGAGAACCAAGTCTGTCGAGCAGAAAGTTAGCTGTATTAAATTGTTGGATAACCATAATTTGATTGAATTATCATGGGAAAACAGTCCAAGTCCAAGTTGGTCGGAGATTTTCAAAAGTTCTAATTAAAAATAATCGGATATTAAACAATATTTCCAGATTTTTTGAATTATCAAAAGTTTTGCTGCTGCAGTACCACCCCACACAAATAAGCGTGGAACGTTCGTATTCAGGAGTAGAATTTATAATGAGTCCCCAATTTTGTCTGCATGAATTGTCAAATTGATATTTTATACTAATAACCGTAACCAGTACCGTAACCGATATTCCACAACCGTAATATAACCGTAACCGGAAAAAAACGATCGGCCAAAACAGTAACCGTAACCCAAACCCGTATTCGTTTCGGTTTTAATCTCTGAATACAATATAAAGATGGAGTCGACTGTTGACTGTTGACTGTCAACGGTTCGGTTCATTACATGGTTTTTGGGGCTTACTGAACCAAGGTCTGCTGGTTCAATTCTTCAACAAAATCAGTCTGAAATAGATTTTCGCTCTCTCATTTCGTTACTCCACCTCTTGGTCACAATTTATGCAATCACATTTCAGTGATTTCCTCTTTTTGCCATCACATGCTTTCCACCTCCACCCTCCCCCCCTTTACAGGCCACCTCATAATTTGCGTGTCTGTCTGCTAACTTGGAAGGCAAAACGTGAGCCTGTCATATTGCCATTTTATTTTTTTTCCGTCTCCTGATGACTTCCGCGAAGAAGGACGCACGTGCAACTGACATGAAAATAAATAAGAGCGACTCTAAATGACAGTTTTGCATTAGGATTTCGTTTTTGTTTTTTTATTTTTACGTGTTGTTTTTTTCCTCTTTTTTTTTTTTTTTGGTGCCTGGGCCAAAGTTGAAAAGAAATTTAAGTTTGCATTCTTGTTACTTGCCTCTGCTTTTCTTTCACTTTCGTTTAGTTGAGTTTAGTTTAGTTTGTTGCTGCAGTTCTTTTGCTTTTATTGATATCAAAAGTTTAAGTGCAGCTTTGGCAGGGGCTTACATTATGCTTGGGCTATGCTCAGGGCGGGCTTATCCCGCTTACAAAAAAAAAGCGCACGTAAAATCTGGCAAACAGCTTGAGATGCAAGAAAGGATAATGCCATAAAAACCCCCAAAAGTATGCTAAACAAAAAAGAAGTAGAACAAGAAAGAAAGAATTTCGCGTTTTTGATAGGTCTATTTGCAACAATAGAAGCTGACAGCAGCAGCAGCAGCAGCAGCTTCTTTTTTTCCATTCACTTTAACCAAATTGAACAGGAAGAAGGAAACAAATAAATTTCATTTGATTTCGAGTGTTTGCATCCGACAAGGCGCCGCATTTGCGAGAAGGCATTTACATACATGCCCCGGCACGTATGTCTGTATGTCTGTGTGTGTGATAGAGAGCTGCTGGCAAGCTACCAGCATTTAGGCCTAAATTGATTTTCTGCTACAATTTCCAATACGTGTCAGACGATTCTTGTATTTTGATTGTTTTTACTTGGCCGGGGTTTATTTTATATTTGCTTTTTTATAACTTGTTCCTCTTTGTTTCTTGTGTGTTTGCCACGCGTCTGGCATAAGTAAAAATCTACTTTTTGTTTGCCTTTTTTAATTTCACAAAATGTTCTTTCCTCGAAACAGGCAATAGGCCAACTTTTGTGTGTGTTCTAAAAGTTTTGCTCTGACAACAAGCTGTGTGTAGCAAGTCGGGCAAAAAGATTTTCTTTTTAGTGTTTGCTGGTGGCACGATTTTTGGTCTTCTGCCCGCATATAAATATTTGATTTAAGTGTTTCTGTTGAATGTTCTTTCTCTCTCTCTCTCTCTGTCTCTTCAGCTCTTTTCTTATCTTTAACTGTTTAGTATTTCTAAGTGACATGGTTAAAAGTGTTAAGCAAGGGCTTAAATACATTTAGAAATTGTCACACAATTTAACTGCATTGCAATGCTGACAAAGGACAGTCATTTGACCAAATTGAACTATTGAATGTTTGGCTCATATCACAAAGTGGAAGAGGAAAGATTTCAGCCCTTTAGCACTGCCTCTGCTAACAGACTGCAATTGGTTCAGGAGACATTGGATGTGCCCCTTCAAATGGCGCTGCCCTCCAGGCCTAACGCTTTTTTGTTAAAGGTGAAATAGCCTCACTGAAAAACAACAAAGCTCCTGGAGGAAAGAGATAGACAATAGGACAGTAAAGCTACTCCCTAGTAAAGCAATACTTTTCTTGTTGCTCATATACAATGCGGCTCTCAGACTCAGCTACTTTCCCCTTGCATGGAAAAGTGCTAACATCTTAATGTTACACAAACCCGGAAAGCCTCCTCAAGAACTGGAATCTTACAGACCCATCAGTCTCCTCCCAGCCTTTGGCAAAATGCTGAAGAGATGCTTACTGCGTAGAGTACTGGAAACGCCCGCAGTAAAACGCAAGATTCCTAAGTTCCAGTTTGGATTTCGGCTGAGACATGGCACGCCGGAGCAACTTCACAGAGTGGTCAACTTCGTCCTGGAAGGATTCCACGCCAAGGAGTACGTTGTGGCAGCTTACTTGGATATCCAACAGGCATTTGACCGCGTCTGGCATGATGGCCTACTGGCAAAAATAAAGGGAACGCTCAATCCTCAAATCTTTCTGATGGTCAGATCATTTTTATCTGACAGGACCTTCAGAGTGGTCCAGGATGGCCTTGCGTCCCGAAAGAAGAGGATTCGAGCAGGAGTACCTCAAGGTAGCGTCTTAGGCCCAACACTGTACAGCCTATTCACCTCAGACATGCCCACTGCACATGACATTCCCATCGAAGACCCGCAGGACCTTCTGATCGCAACATTTGCCGACGACACTGCAATAATGGCTAGAAATAAGTGCATCTATATGGCAACAGATGCACTCCAAGAATACCTAAGGAGATTCGAAAACTGGGCATGCCGCTGGAATATATCTGTAAACCCTGACAAGTGTGCCTGTGTTACGCACACACTCAGAAGAGACATTAGTCCTGGGGTATTCTTGCACGGTGAGGTCCTACCTCACAACACGAGCCACAAATATCTAGGTGTGACCTTAGATAAAAGACTCACGTTCAAACAGCATGTTGCTGATGTGACTAGCAGACTTCGCAGCAAAGCAATGAAGATGAGTTGGCTCCTCAACGCCAACAACAAGCTGTCTCTAAGGAACAAAGTTCTCATATACAAGGTTATCTTAGCTCCTATCTGGCGCTACGGCGTGCAGGTGTACGGAATAGCTGCAAAAACCCACCTGAGCAAAATCAGGGTTTTCCAGGCCAAACTACTGCGAAGAGTCACAGGTGCTGAGTGGTACATTCGTACAAGGGATATAGAACGAGAATGCGGGGTGCCTATGGTTGGCGACATCATCAATAAACAGGCCGCACGCTACCTTGACAAAGTAGCTTCCCACCCAAACAATCTTGCCAGACGCCTTCTGCGAAGGAGGAGGAATAACGGGATCAGGGCAAGAAGGAGACTCCAAAGGATCCACCCAACTGACCTTGCTGACCGAAGGATCTAGTCTTTATATTGAGATAATTGCCTTAAATTTGCATCATACAAAGCTTCACTTCTTAACTCACTCTTATACATATACATCAACGCTCACCTGAAACAAAGTCCTAGATACTTACCTTCGGATAAAAACTAAAACTAGAATATACACAATCATAAAATACAAACACGATATTCTAACTTCAAAACATATTATAAATCTTACGTTAAAATCCCAACTAGAAGATATAAACAAATAGCAAACTCGATATACAAATTAAGACAGACAAATGAATTAAAATAGCACTACAATATAAGTTAATCTTAGGAGTAACAGTAAGTTGTAAATATTTATCGTCTGTGTTCGTTCGTTTTTTTGTCTCGTCTACCCCTTGAGCGACTTCCATCATTTTATGTCGAGTGGAATTTTTTTTTTATAACGCTAAAATACTTATCGATACATTACACATATAAAAGTAAATCATACAAAATCATAAATTTAATTTTAATTCCATTAAAAAAATCCCCTAAATTGTATTATTATAAAAATTCTCTGAAAATTTAATCAAATGTACAGCCATATTGTTCTGTACCATATTTTGTATTCTGCATTGTCAGAGCTCTCGAGCCCCCCCTCCCCCATTTGGTTGTTGTCTCTTTCCGTCTTTGCCTGACCTGACCCTACCTAAACCCATGACAGCTTAGAGGAGTAGCGGCAACAACAACGTACGACATGGTTCAAGTATTTCTGTATTGTTGTCGTCATTGTGTGCCACAAAATATATTGTAAAAATAAACTCTTACCAGGTCACACAGACACGGACACAGAGACACTGACTGGACAATAGAATGACACTGCTGCTGCTGTTGCTGCGTATGCGTAATTACAATTTATATAATCTATAAGCTAATCCATGTGATCCGCAGTGCAGACAGCGCCAGCTGTTAATGAAATTTATGGTTCAGAGTTCATGGACCCAAACGGCAACATTTTTGCCCTGGCAAATTTACCACCTGAACGCGCGCCAGGCACAGACAACACTTGAAAGCTCCTCCTCTCCATCCTCCTCCCTTGGCCTAGGCTATTACAATGGGCAATGCCAGGGCTGAATAAATTCTCATTTATGACACCTGAAACCTGAACCAGCAGGAGGCGGCCGGGCGGGCGGGCGGTTAGGCAGTCTCTCTGGCTTGAAGGCCATGTTTGTGGCTCTGCTTCAATGGCAGACTCCGTCTGCTCGTTAGCTTCTGGCAAACGATTTGTGGTGTGGGCTACGTGAACTGGCAAGTCTCCCGTATGCATTGCGACAATTGATAAGAAAATGCGTTTGAAATTAGCAATGAGCAATGACAACTGCAATGGCAAGCTGTGTGTGTGGGTAATGAAATGTTTTGTACCTTAACTCGGTAAATGAAAAAGAAATGTAAGATTACATCATTCAAATGGAGAAAGGGGAAAAGGAAGGTAAATACAAGAAAACAAGAGAAATAGAAAGAAGAAACTGAAAAAATCAAGAAATCTTAGTAAAATATGAAAGAAAAGATTCAAATAGGAAGAAAAAATGAGAAAAAGAAACAAAAATGAGAAAGGATAAACGGAATAAGAAAAACAAGTGAGAAAGCCGGTCAAGCCCGACTATAATATACTTAGTATTTTTTTTATTTATTATATTTTTTTTTTTTGAAAGATTTTTTGACAGTTTTACAAAAACAAAATACACTAGCCAGTAATTCCAAAACTAAGCAGCCTTGTCCCTTACAAATTGAGCAATATTACTCCGGTTGAAATGAGAACTTCTATACACTTTAAAAAAGAAGTGCATAGAAAATTGGAAATTTTTAAAAAAATAAAAAACAAACAAAATGGCAAGTTATGATTTAGGAAATGGTAAATCGCCAAGAGGAATCTTTCGTTTCCAAATTAAAACGGAAGAAAGCTAAAACTGCCATTGATAGAATATGCGAAAACGAAGCGGGTGGCATACCGCTACGCGAACGTCGGTAACCCAAGATGAGGAAAGCTTAAAGTTGAGATTCAAAAATTAGAATGGCAAAAAACCATGGAGATAAAAAAGTTGGCGTTAGAATAGAGTCGCGTACTACTTGAGGAGCAGAAATCCTACCACGAACAGAAAAATATTGGACAACGAATTTGAGCTTAAGAAAATGGAACTGGATCAAAAAATAAATTTCTTACATTGAACTTGATGTTAAATATGGAAAATATAAATATTTATTCCAACATTAAAGTACTAAGAACGGATTTAAAAAATTGCTCGGTGAAAATTCGCGAAATTTTTTCTACATCCGATCAAGTTCAAACTAATTTTCAAAAATCTATAAAAATTCAATAATAATAACTGTATACCAGTCTTCCAAAAATCAACCACCTCTTTTGGTGGAAAGTGGGTGAACATGGTTGCCAGCCATTAGCTCCAAGTTCATTTCGAAAGGCACACTTTGCGTTACAGTTAAATTCCTTTGTGTACACTCTAATTAATTAAACAGAAAAAACAGAGAGCAAAGAGCGCATGCAATAGCAGCGTGGAGAGCGTACATCGTTGAGAACGTATAAATGTGTAAGTGTGAGATAAATTGAATGCAGATCAGAGCGTAAGAAAATGAAACGAAATTTGTAACTATTAACACAATGAATTAAGGCAGAGGAAGACGTTTAGTTCCGTTGCCTCGGCAACAACAAGGAGATAGAATAAAAATAAAAAAAATCAGCAACAAATTAAAAACTACAGCTGCAATTTAAAAAATAAACAAACTCAAATACAAAAACTTCAACAACAATTCCAAAAAAAACAGCAACATGAAATAAATCAAATTAAAAGAAGAGCAGAAGACGAATTACAAAATTTCAAAATCGGCGAAAAAATACAGGGGCTGGCCTCCTTCAACAACAACCAATTCAGCAGACTGCCCAGTGGCAGCCACCGCCACCACTTTATTGGCAGACCCAACAACAACAGCCGGATGGTTGCCGCAACAGCAGCCTGAACCCAGTGGCGTCCTGGCCAGTGGCGACAGCAACCACCGCCACCACCACCTGCCGTTCAGGAGATCTGGTTTGCCACGCCAGGATCAACCACCACCCACCCCTGCAACGGGTCTCGACCAACAGCCTAAACCATAAAAGATATGGAAGATGAAATTCACCGTAGTTTTATCTTACGCTGAAAGTGAATACTAAGAACGGATTTTGAAAAATTCTGTCGGGAAATGTGGAAAATTCGTGGAAAACCGTTTGTATGAAACTTTTTTGTTTTTCATCCGCTCAAGACTCAAACTAATTTTCAAAGATCTATATGAAAATTCAACAATAACTGATGGTCAATCTTCCGAAAATTCAATCCCGGGTCGGAAAAGCTCAAGTTGTATGGACGAAAATTTAGTTATCCTGAATTGCTCCAACCCATAAGATTACAACATAGTAGCAACATATGACACGAGTCTTCCCAAATTTTGAAAACTTCCCCTAACGTGGAAAATTTGCGGGAAAACTGATGAAGAAACTATTTTTTTACCTATTCAGCTTGAAACTCAGTTAGTAGATGAGATACTAAATTATAGTAATTCATTTACGATAAGCTGGAAATTTCGATAAATGCCCACTATTTTGGAATAGAATGGTGGGAGGTCGGTGTGTGGTGGGAATTGTGTGTGTGAGATGGGGTGAGAAGTAGTTATGTGGGGGGTATGGGTGGATGAGTTGGGAATGGGTCGGAAGTAGGTGAGGTAGATGGGATGTGGGTGGGAAAAAATGGAAGCTAAGAAGTGGATGGGGAAGTGGTAGTGGGATAGGGGTGGTAAGAACGCAGCAGCAAAACGAAACGGTGAAAAAGCAAAGTAGTAAAACGTTGACCTCAAGCCTAAGTAATGTATGATTCGATTTCGGTCCTAAAAAGGAAACTTTTTAAATTTAGAGATTGACATCAAAACTATAATGGTTATATACTGTCATGCAGCGAAGCGCGACGGGCTTTTTGCTAGTATTGTATAAAATGTGTTACTACGTCACCCACTGGCAACAAATTGTTGGCTCCTTTTATCTCACCCGCTGCATTTCTTTCAGCTGCAGAATTTGGTTTTTAACACTCCAAAGCAATTTTCAATGCGCATTCTGATATTGACTTATCGCTCATTAAAACGGTTCCGATTTTCGACCTCCATATAATGTGGCCTCTCCGATATGGTGGAATCAAGAAATTAGACTGACATGTTGAGAAAAGGTTATTCACAATTGAACATGTTGGAAAATTCATCAACTCATCAATTCCGTAACTCAATTGGGGTCGTGAATACCCTAACTCTGTTCCTAGAGTAGGAGCTTAATGCAATGCTGCTGCTGCGCTCATCTCTAAGTTTCTTCTTCTGCCTCTTTCTCTCTCTCTAACATGGTGCGGGTTGGTTGTGAATGGGTGGGGAGGGGAGGTGGGGGGGGGTGATTCACTTATTTGCTTATAGCTGGAGAACCCCTCATCCGATCTTTACTGTTCTTCCGGCAAATTTATAAATGTTGCCAAATACTAACTATCTCTAGAAGGTACGAATCGTCTTCTAAAAAACTGTGGAGATATGAGGTTTTTTAAAATTGCGGGGGGCGGGAGGGGGTGGTACAAATTGAAAATAAACTTGATCTCCTGCAACTGTAAAAGCATTTGTCCCATACATGTCAAACTCCTCTATCTCTTTACCATCTCTGAGATCCGTTTGCTCCATACGGACGGTCGGACAGACGGACGGACAGACGGACGGACAGACGGATTTTGACGACGGACGGACAGACGGACGGACACAGACGGACGGATGGGACAGACAGAACAGACTGTTAATGCTGATCAAGAATATATATACTTTAAAGGGTCGTAGTCGATTCCTTCTCCTTGTTACATACTTTTGCACAAACTTATATACTGTAATTTCGGTACAGTATAAAAATTTAAGAGAAAGTAAAGCAAGTCGGCTCTAACCGCTTCGATATACCTGTTACTCATGAAAACAGTGTTCCCCGTTCCTGAGAGTGACCATCCAAAAAGTATGCAACATTTTTTAGGTGGTAGCGGGGAGGCTAGGTTCACTTTTTTGCTTATAACTTGAGAACCGTTCATCTGATCTTTATCATTCTTTCGGGCAATCGATTCATTTTCATAATTACTAACTATCTTTGTAGAAGGTAAGAATCCTTCTTAAACTGTAGCAGATATAACATTTATCCAAAATTGCGGGCGGGAAGGCGTGGCCAAAATTTGAAACAAACTCAGGATCTGCGTGCAGATAAAAAAAGCAGTTATCTCCACATTTCAAACTCCTCTATCTCCTTACCATGTCTGAGATCTTAGGTGTTCATACAAGACGGACAGGCCGACAGACGGACAAGGCTAAATCGACTTGGCTGTTGATGCTGAATCAAGAATATATATACTATTTTATATGGTCGGAATAATTCTTCTGCTCAGCAGACATTTGCACGACTTTAGTATACCTTTACCTACGAGTAACGGGTATAAAATTCAGACAAAAATGAGGTAAAAAGCGGAAAATACGGAAAACGAAAGAAATAAAAAAAACAAGAAAAAAGAGAAAAAGTTAAGGAAATTCAAAAAAAAGAAAGTCAATACATGATCGAAATTCTCTGTGCCGCTATTGCTACTGCAGCGACAGAGAGAATTGTACAGTCCGGACTTGATACATACGATAGCCGCTGGTCATAACTCGACCAATAGATGGCGCCACTACTAGCTTTAAACATTGCTATGAGGAATTTTCATAACTGGCCAATAGATGGTGCCTTACCCAACATTTCCTATAACTGATCATTAGTTATCTTGATCTTTATCATTATTCGACAAAACGATAACAATGTGAGAGTGCGTGAACTATGTAACCACAAAAAAAAAGAAAGACGTTTTTAAAATTGTAAAAATACATGTCTCTGACTTCCAATTCCACTAAAAAACCAGAGGAATAATAACGATTCAAGAAGCTTGTAAGGCTCCGAAATAGTTTCAAAGGTTTTTAACCTGTTGTGAATTTCAGAAAATGCCTCTCAAGCAAAAGATCACTCAAAATGCACACATTATACTCGCACTTCCCTCTCCTCCACTGAAAGGTTTGACCAACGCTCGTTTCTGGTTACTGATTAAATGCTGCGCGCAACGCCCGGGGGTTAGGTTGCAGCCTTTGACTGACTTTTGCCACTAAAATGCTACAATGTGCATACCGTCAACGTCGTCCGCAAGATTAATATTCATATTTGTAACGTTTTCGTTTCATTGGTTTCCAAGGCTTTTTGCTTATTGTGGTGCACTCAGATATTTGATGAATAAGAACTGGAAATCTTTCCGGAAGTTTTTTTTTTTTTTCAATGAATAAAATATTTTTCGATGACAAATAATATTTTTTACATGAATCACTAACATATTGAGAGCGTGTGACCCACTTTGGCTGATGGAGATTGATGTGTCTTTGATCAGCTTTCAATCAACGAAAAA
>JAEIFU010002390.1:0-44755 GCA_018904235.1 Lordiphosa stackelbergi
GATTGTAAACAGTCATTCAAGCTAAAAGTGATGTGGTTTGGCCCAACAATCGGTAATCGCCACCAATCATAATTTTTGCCCGCATCTTTTTTTTTTTCTTTCTTTTGTTTCCTGTTTGCTAATTCAAAGATCGATTTTTGAATATTTAATGGAGTGTTTCAAGAAGGAAATAACACTAATGCAGATGAATTTACAAAAATCTCACCCGTATTTTTAATGCTGATGATAAATTGATTTTACTAGTCTCACTTTTTCGTACGTCCCGTCCCGTTCCTATTTCGAGCAACAATTTTCAATTCACCCTGTTCTGCTTGTTACTGACAACTGTCCCTATTTTAACATCAAATTTGAAACTTAATCCTGGCTGTGCCTTTCTCTACTGTTACTTTCTATAAAATTCTTCTGTGCATTCCTTAACTGTTAAAAAGCAAGCAAACTTTCTGTGCACAATAATTGTATATTCTTGGTTATTAATTTCTCAAAATTGAAGCAGCATCTGCATAATTTTTTTATTTTATATACTTTAAATATAATGTCGTTTGAATAAGTATTTTTGAACCCGTTTGTTAATCAGTTAAATAATGATTGCTTTTTACCAATTAAATTTGTAGCTTTGTGTGTGACTCGTCTTTAGGGGGCACTAATAACTAAATTTAATAATTAATTCTTTGTGGTAAAATTCAATATTTTTTTAACTCACAGTTTAATTAGTTTGAATTAATTTATTTTTATCAATTGTCTGCTTCGTTTCTTTAAATCAAATTTTGCACTGAGAACCTTCTGTCGTTTCTTTCCCAAAAGTGTGCGGTTGAATCTGCGCAACGCGCCCGGCTAGTGCTGTTGTTGGTGAGCGCGTTTTGAAAATAAACTCAGATTTTCAATTGATTGAAAGTAGGTATGACACAAACACAAACTGACAGTCGTGATTCTTATCTGGGCAGCCAACGGCATGGTGGTAATGGCGAGGGCGTGGAAGAGAGTCGTAGTTTGTGCTGGTGAGTAATGCGGAGCGAGAGAGCCAACAGAAACTTGCTCAGAATTTTGCAATTATCACGTTGCGCTGTCTGAGTCGCCACAGCAGATAAGCGCCAAAGTTGCCGCTGGTGCAACATAGAGAAGGAATCAAAATTATTATCAAAGCGAAAACAATGTGTATTTGGTTAGTCTATTGCAGTGTTTATCTTTAAATGCCCTCCATTGATTACGGCTCCAAAACTATGCATACATGCGAGCACATATGGGTTTTGGATTGGGTCAACGACACAACCGATGCGTAAGCCGATGGGGGTGCGTGACCATTGCACTCGCTTTCATGCCTTGAATTACTTTATTTCATTTAATTAATTCCGAATAAATACATTTATGTAGTACGCTGTTTTTGGCAAGCTATTTTTTGTTGAGCTTAAAAGTGAATTTCTATCGGTGAGAAAAGCAACGCCTAAAGGTGCTAAGTGCTGTACTTAAGACTTTGGGAAAATACTATTGAACAAAGATTACAACACGTCGAACACTATTGAGGTTTGATTTAATTGAATGTTTTGATACCTCGTTTAAATTTTGTTACCTTTCAATATGGAGGTTTCCAACACAGGCCTACAATTATCATTTTATTAGTCTGAATATTCGAACAATCGAGAAGTTAATAAGTAGATACATTAAACCAGTTTAATCCTATAGGTCAATATATACTAGTAGTTCCCAAAAAGGACAAGAAATTGTTTTTATAGTACTTACTTGCCTAATAGGATTGCAAAATCAGTTTCAAAATATGGAAAGTTCGCTGTCTACTAATAAGGTTAAGATTATTAATATGTAGTCGTCGCCAGCCCTATATCAGCTTTTATCTGATCAACAAACAAAACAAGTCAAAAAATTAGGTTTTTTTTCAGTTTATTGAAGTTGTGTTGATGATTCTAAATGATTTTCGTGTGTTTAATATGAATATGTTTTGCATGTTCCATCATTTCTGGATTTATGGTACTTGATCTAAACTTTCTGAAAAGCCTATTTGAACCTCTTTTGGCGTATTTCGTCACAATTTTTATAAGACTATTTTAGATATCGTAAAGTAATATTTTTAACTTTAAATCAAACTCTCTCAACAATCAAGAACTTTTTTCCGAAGATATACCATTTTGAATACATGTGAGTGAAATAACAAAATTGTCAACTGGTCAAAATATGCAATGCAAAATAGTTCAGTAAGCTAGTAATTTGTATAGAAGTTCTCATAATAAACATTTTCAAAAGCACCTTGTTTTGGGAGTTAAGAATTGCAAATAGGATCTTGTCAAATTAATGGTTCTCAAGCAAAACGCTCCTAAAAAGGGTGCAATGTGTATCTGTATCAACTTTTACCAAAACTGACTAAAATTATCTAATCTATTCTATCTATCTGAACATCACCACCCCCCTTCAATATACTGGTTTTGCTGCCCAGTACCATGTTAAACTTTACATGGTACCGGTGCTGTACATAGAGTATATTAAGTTTGTGCAAAAGTATGTAACAGGGAGAAGGATACATTTCCGACCCTATAAAGTATATATATTCTTGATCAGCATCAACAACCGAGTCGATATAGCCATGTCCGTCTGTTCGTCCGTCTGTCCGTCTATCTGTCCGTCCGTATGAAGAAACAGACTTCACAGATGGTAAGAGATAGAGGTTTGACATGTATGGGACAAATGCTTCTTATACTTGCATACAGATCAAGTTTATTGTCAATTTTTGCCACGCCCCTCCCGCCAATGCAATTTTGAATAAACGTCATATCTCCTACAGTATTGTATAGATATTTCATACCTTCTAGAGATAGTTAGTCATTAGCAATATGTATCAATTTGCCGAAGAAAGAACAAAGATCGAAGGAGCGGTTCTAAGTTATTAGTAAATAAGTGAATCACCCCCGCCTTCGCCACAAATCAAAGCCGCATAATCTGAGAGAGAGAGAGAGAGAGAGGGAGAGAGAGAGGGAGCGAAAAGAGAGAGAGAGGGAGTGAGACAGGGGAGAGAGAGAAACTTAGAGATGAGCGAAGCAGCAAGCAGCACTGCATACTGCCCTACTCTAGGTACAGAGTATATTATAGTCGGCCTTGATCGACTTTCTCACTTGTTAAATATCGGTTTCGCAGAAAATATTCACTAACGAATCCAACTTGTACCAATGGTATTACGGTCTCACGACTTCATTCAACTGTGAGCAAACGCGGGTACCCATCGCATCAAAGTATAAAATGTCAAATTTACACGTATCACAAGCCGCCAAAATAGGCAAAATTTCTTTATTAATCCGGGTCATATGTTTCGCTTCACTCACCGCTTTCGTATGGTAATCAAGCTTACCATCTGAGAAAACAGATTAGTCATTTTAAGCCATTATCCCAATTTTTTGTTCTCCTTATTTGTAAAATGAAATCTCCACTGACCAAGGCGAAAGTTAAAAACAATGGTATTCGAGAGCAACCTAGAGGCTGGCGCGAGATAAGAAAGGACCTGGCAATATAGAACTGTGAAACATAAAAATGTTCAATATCTCGGAGTGCTCCTTATCTTCTACATGTCATTTGCAGAAATAAAAGCGTTATTAATATAAAAATAAGCGAGTCCAAAAGAGCACTGAACAGCCCTGAAAGCCTTAATGAAAAGGTTATGAGCGCGAGTTCAAAGTACAAATGTTTTGCAGTAAGGCAACGCCTAAAGGTTAAAAATAAAAAATTAAATTCAAAATTGTCGTGAAATAAGTGGCTGTATCACCTCTAAATTTAATAATGTTGGCATTAAGCTTAACTCATTTCAAAGCACTTTACCTTAACTTTTATAAATAGTATACGAATTCAGAGTATGTGTCTACTCATTTGCTTAATGCTGATTAAGAAGAAGCCTATTCCTTCTGCCTTTACATGACCTATTTTAAATAGAATAGCAATTTGAATACCCGAAATTATAAAATGTTTAATTCAATGATTTCAATTTCTTCAAAAAAAAAGAACCAAATTGTTTATTTAGTTCTTCATATAAATACAGAATCTGCTCTACATAAATAACAAAACAAACAGGTCTGTTCCTGTCAAGCGGAGTCGGAATTGGTAGCTGTTCCAGTCTCTGAAAACGATCAAGTAATTCGGTTTCAAAAGCTGGCCTATTGGTTTGGTGGTATGAAACTAATTGACATTTTTATGTCAACGGAAATACTTTTCGTTATACTCTTCGTCTATCAACTATTTTCTTTTCAATAATTCAAATTTTGTGAAAATTTAAAGTATCCATAGAGATATTGAGCAAACAACTTGATTTTAAATTACCGTTTTCATTGCTGTACCTTAGAAATTGCATATAGACGAAAGCAAAAACGATCGAAATGAAAACCGAGCTGTTCGCAATTCCGCCGCGCATCATGCGTAGTGTTCATCGAAATGGTGAAGGTAACCATTAAGCTTCGATTTATAAAAAAAAAATCGATGAAGGTATCCCATATATCGTGGATCGAAAAACAAGCGTCATTGACCGAGTCAAAAGTAATAAACGTAACAACGAAAGTTAGGTCTGGCCAGGAGGAGGTTATTGTAGATGAGAAAGAAAGAAGTAAATGACTTTTTATATAGGAAGAACTTTTCTCTCTCTTGTAAATATATATTTATTGCACAATTTTTCAAATGTTTTTTAATTAATACAATTAATTTATACGGAGGTGTCACAGAAATCTCTTCCAACCAAATTCCAACCCAAAACCAATTCTCGGTGTCACAGAAATCTCTTTCGGTTGGTTTCAAATCTCTCGTGTTTTGTTAGGAGATTTAGCAAAATTCACCACCCAAACAATTTTGACAAGCAAAAACTAATTTTGGAACTGTAAACAAAATTATTTTTCTGGATAGGTTGCATAAAATGAATAAATTATTTAATTAGTTTAAACATTGAAATTTGCGTTTCAATAATTATTAGGAAAAACAACCAAAGTCTTTCATGTTAATCTAAACCAACCACATCAGTGGCGCCGTTTAGCGATTGTGGCTCCATCTGGTTGGCAGCCAGCGCATTAAGGGCTGGCAAGTTATACCTCATGTTTGACGCCAACAAATATTTAAATTTTAAATTATATTTATGAAGAATATGAATTAAATTTTAACTATAATTTAAAAACATCATAAAACATTTATCAATATCAAAACATTTCAGTTGAACATCAAATTAACCCATATCTAAAAAGGGTAAATTTTTTGTCTAGAGATTCAGCCCTGTTTTTAGCGATGGAACTTCAATTGAACAGTTTCTGTTCTAACTAGATTTTCAAATAAGGAAATGAAATCTCTTAAGTTCTCGTATGTAATATTTTTTTTTTGCAGATGGTTCTTACTTGATAATTTTAAATGTAAAATATTAAATAAAGAATCTATCTATCCAATTTTATTTGAAATACTCAATTTGAAAATGAACAAAAATGCTTTTAAGTGTACAGCAAAGAAGGATCAGGTTTTTGTCTCATATATATATTTTTTCATATTTTACTTATCGGTTAGTTAACAAATGCGATCCACGAATATTTGGCACTGATAAGGTAGAAATAATAAACAAACGCAAATTCTTTGCATATTTAAGCGAGAGGCTCTTAGCAATGTTTATGAAAATATGCACCGCAATCTTAAAGATCCATTGTAATGGAAAGATTAAGGATATGCAGTACCTGTTTCCACTCTTGGTTTCTATCACATCAAGCAGAATCGGAATTATTAAATATTCCCACATTCAAAAACCGACTGTGTTATTCGGTTTTTTTACTTCAAAATCCCATTTGTAAAAAAGAGCGGCCGTATTTTTAATCGTTTCTTAGATATCACAACTTACCATTTCCCGATCAATCGAATTCGGAAACTAACAAGCCTGATACCACACTTTCTTGAATTTGTTTTTTATTAAAATAAGACTTTTGACGTTTTCCCTTAAAGCGGTCCTACTCAAAATAATTTATAACTTAGATTAAAAAATTGCCAAAAATGCCATAAACTAGTGTTATTATTTGCGTTATTCACTTGCAACATTCACAGAAATTTTTTCCTGAGTAATAAGTATTCCATGACGCACCTTTATTTTTTTATATTTTTAATTTTGGATTTTTCTTATTTTTTGAAATCAACAACAAAATAAAATCTCTTGGCGAACCACTAAGCACGCCCCTTTGTGTTTTTTTTTATTATTTTTAAGCACACAGCAGCAAGCTTATCAATACGCAACGGCTATCTTTAGAAGAAGAAGAAGTGGCAGATTGCGGCTCAAGTAGATGGTGCAATCGAAGATTTGTTATTTTTATGTAATTTGTATGTACGTGTGGGAAAATGTTGTTTAACAAAATTTAATATAATAATAATTAAAAAATATATATATGTGATTCACATCATCACACACAAAACTAACAGCGAACTTTAAAGTTATTAGTTGTTTGGGTAGAAGATAGCTTACAAGACCAGAAAAGTGGTACATCGACGGAACAGAACTTAAAGTTGATATAGAATTTGTGATTTGAGTCGCATTTTCGAAGAAAATTGGCAGAGACAAGGATTGCAATAAGTAACCAAATGGAAAAAAAATTATTGCAATAAAAGATATAAAACCAAGGGCGAAATATCAACTATTAAATCAGGGGTGCCCACAGCGAGCTAACGGCAGAGTAGGCACCAATACAAATGAAGAAAATATTTCTCAAGCTAAAAAACCACAAGAAATAGAAAGAGAAGACCGATTATAGCCTGCGATTTCAATCGAAATCATTCGTCCCCCAACAACATAATCTACTTGGAAGACGACGCATTCACATCCTTGTTGTTGTGTTCAAATTTGCAAGATGCATAAGACAGAAAGAAGAGAGAGTACATATGAAATTGTTGTTATAATGGGCTTTGTACGTGTGAGCGTGAGTGCATTTGCGCTCAGCTATAGCTATGCGCTGTCTGTGCAAGAGCCTATACGCTCGGCTCACTCTAGCGCACAACAACAACGAAAGCGCGAAGTGCGCATAGCCTGTGGGTAATCCTGATTTTAACCTACGTCAAGATCGCTTTAGCTATATCAAAAACAAATTATAATATATATACCGCATCTTAGAAATGTCAGCGTCATGCTAAATATCTATAAAATAGCTTTCAGTTGGATAAAAATGTTCGCAAGATAATTATCGTTTAAGGAGAAACAAAATTAATTTATAGCTGCCCAGAGAACAATCGTTTTTTGTTATATTAGGTTCATACGCGATACACCTGCATACTGGTTTACCCATCTTTACCACAGACGTTTCCAATAATTACTTTAGTAAGAAAAAACCATTGATCTAACTCAGAATAGATGTATTAAATTAAAAACAACTTGCATGGCTTTGCAGAATGCCAAATAATTTTGGAAGCATGGAGTATGATTGGCGATATGGAAGACATGGTTGCATGCAGAAGAACACTGGACACTGTACTGAAAAGAATTTATAATGTCCACCGAAAAAGCTTTGAGGGCAGTGCTAAAAGAATCGAAACACTTTTATTTCATTAATACCTAACTTCAACCCGGATGAATGCAATTATTGGATGCCATAAAAATAATATTTCAAGCAAAGTTCGAAACCCACGTAAGCGACGAGAAGTGCACGCTATGCAAGTTGAGCGCCCGTGAGGATACGCTCCATTTCCTCTCATAATGACCATTTCTGGGAGAACAAAAATTAACATATATCTGGGAGAAAGGTTCTTTACATTATAAAAAGCTAGAGATTGACTGAAAATGATTAAGTGGCAGTATTAAATACTATAAATAATTACAAAATCGGCTAGAACGAACGATACTATGTAAGGGTATATCAGCCTAGGCATAGCACAATTTGGTGTGACTTTTGTGTTATTGTTTTTGAATTTCTTTTTATTGTTGTGTGAGTAATGGCGCATACGAATGCAATGAAGCGGCGAATGTTGAACTTTGTTTTGAGCTAAGTGTTATATGATTAGCATATGTATAGTACACCCATATATTGTATAGTTTTATATTGATAACTCACGCCATATATCAATTTTAATAACGCATGTTTCTTAATTGTAACATGATGGACAAATTAATTGCAAAGATCCGGCCAGCTATCAATCAATCTGTTACTAATTAACTCAATGTGTTCTGAATATTTTCCAGACCAGCTGGTAATTATAAATTCCTTTCACACTCAAATACGCCCCCAACTGACAAGTTCAATGAACGCCACACACAAATCATTTGCAACATGCACTTACTCCACTTTCTTTTTGTACTGGTTGCTACTCCGAATGGCTGTTTTCCATGCTGCACTACGACGCCACACGAACGACTTGTTGCACCGACAAACGAAAATCTACTGAAAACAAATGAAGGAAGAATAACTCAGAGAGTGGCCGCAGTCGCACTCAGCTACCCACAGGCATAGCCATTGCACTTAGTACATACATACATATGCATGTATGTATTCACATGGAACAAAGAAAATGCAGAAAGAACTCTTCTAGCTAAAGAAGAAGGCAACTACATTATATACTCAGAAACTGGCTTTAGCCTAGAGCATCTCTTCACAGAAGCTAAAGAATCCTGAACCTACCACAATATTCTTCCGAGAGAGAGAACCAGTTCTGGCAGAGCTCTGCTTTTTCTGTCGGCGACCCAATAAAAGTTTACGGGAAACTAAGAATTTCGATTGCTCTTGCACAACAAAATAAAAAAAACAATTCAAAAACCCTTGCTAAATTATGCGCTATTAGCTTGAGTAACATACATGTTCATTGCACAATAAAAGTCATTCGTTGGTCCAGAGTACCTACCATACAGCAGACATACCTAGATCTAGCCATAAACAATTTAGTTTTTGGTTTTTTGTTTTGTACCCGCTCCGCCTGACATTTATTCTGCCGGCAACCACCGGCACTGTAGCAGCTGTAATTAACTCAATCACCAAAAAACCACAACAAATTGAGAGCCGGCTGGGACAAGCACGCGCTGACCGATTTCGAAATTGAACGTTAATATGACGTACGACAAATACGTAGCTGCTGCTGTTTTCGCATTTGTAACAACAGAGGTCGCTTTATGAAGAGCTTTGGCTAAAGCTATTCCGGATATCAATTTCTCTTCATTTTTAATTATAACGATCAGAATTAAGCTCTTTAGTTTTTAAGAGTTTGAAAAATTTTAGTTAATTCTTGTCTTGGTCCGTGGCAAAGTTTTAGTATACATGCAAATGCAAAGGAAAATATGTATGTAGATATCAGATTTTGGTTAACTCAGAATTTTTACAAATCGGATTGTTGACACACAAAAAAACTAGGACGAATAATTTGAGTACGAACGCTATTGAAAAAAATTTATTAATTGTTGAAATTTCATGAATTTCGCTCTTGGAATCGAGCTAAACTCGTTATCAATTTTGTTCTTATAGGTAAGGGGAGTGAGGGGAAGCAAACTTTGAGAAAATTGCGTTGGGTCGGGTCGCTATGTTCATCCGATTTTGACCATAGGCAGATCCGTTTGATATCACATTATATTCATAATTTCTGCTGTGGGACTAAAACAAGAAAAATTTTGTCTATACGACAGATTCTTTTGGATACGCGTGTGTTTTTGGAAAGCCAGCCTCACTTGTTATTTGTCGTAGCATCAGGTGAAGATTGAGCTTAATGTTCCCATTAGTACTAATGTCCTTATTGTTTTCTAAATTCAGACTTCTATTGATTTATAGCATTTCTTTTCAAAATAAAGCACTCCGTTTAAGGTTATTGGATTATTATTTTAGCTCTTTGAGCATATAGCTAAACAGATTATTTAATTATGTAAATCTTGATCAAACTAGATTCCCACTGAAAATTTGTATTGAAACTGTGAAACGGCAACTTGATTTTACATAGATTTTATCATCTGCATGCAGGGAATCAAACCGAAACCGGAACCTGAACCGTATACCAAAAAGAGCAGATTAAAACTCAAAACCAGACCGGCTATTTTTAATATTTTAAATACCGGTATTAGATAACCGATACATTGTAACGGTACAGTTTTGGTTCCAAGGTATTTTTTTATTCAGAGCTGATACCTGCTCCAATGATGTAGTGCGCGACAGAGTGACAACAGATATTGTTTCTGAAGTCTATGCATGTATGTTTCTCTGTGGAAGACTGAAACAAAAATAGCAACGAAAGTATGTATTTATTTGGCGCTCTCTCATTTAAGTTCTGTTTCTGCAAGTTCACTTTCTGCTAAGTATTAGTCTTCTGTCGCATTTGTATGCCAGACAAAAGAGCTCGGTAGTAAAGTCGCGTACACATGGCCAATGGTTAATAGTTGTAATATTTCTATTCGTAACTTATGCCGGATGAAAGTGCTCAGAAAGTTAAATAGCCTGCCTTTATGTATCTAAGTACTATAACTGCTACTGTCAAAAACGGGTTATATTTACTAACTTCTAATTTATCGCGGCAATATTATCCTTAAATAATAATAAAAAGTTGTCTGTACCGAAGTTTTGAGTACACTTGAAATAGCTTGTCTCAACGGTTAGCGACTTCGACCAAACTTCGCAGATCAGCTTAAAAACATTACATTTACCCATGACCGTGTTTGAGCAGTAATATTGAGAACAAACCAGTTTTTCTCACTAAAACCATTTTCGAACGAACATTTGTATGGCAGCTACAAGAAGTTAGTATCCGATCCGTCGGTTTCCGACATATTAGCAGTGTGCAGTAAAAAAAGACTCTGGCAAAGTTTCAGCTCGATAGCTCAAAACTGAGGGACTAGTTCGCGAAACAGACAGACGCAACGGACGACGGACAGACGGACGGACAAGCTTAATCGACTCAGCTCGTCATGCTGATCAAGAATATATATACTTTATTCGGGTATTCCTTCTCTGCGTTAGTCCTGTACTTTTGTTATGGTTTGTTCTATAATACTTTTATAACTTTTAATGCTTCAAATTTGCAGAATAACAAGACAGTTCAATCAGAAAGACGACTCACGCAAATATTGACGCAAATTGTAATTTTTTCAGGTGCTTTCAGCCTTTAGCCTGGTCGAAGTCTGTTTAAGAATTTGTGCTGCCTCATCCACATACAAAATACCGTGATCGTCTCACGTCGTTTTGCTTTAATTAAGCGTGCCTTACTTTTTGACATCAGTTAATAACGGTGGGTGGACCATCTTACATCAACTCTAATTTTTTGTTTCAGGTCCCACGCCCCATCCATACTGGCGAAAAATTACAAATGAATTAACTAATTAATAAATGGGGTGTAAGGGGAAAAGGATTCTTGTACTCGTAACGCAGCAAACAATCATCGTTTGCTTTGGAGCGTAAACAGGAATCGGGAAACATTTCGATGTTTGCCATTAAACTTAATTGTCTTAATGACTAAAATGCAGTGCACAGGTAATAATTTAATATAGATGTTTACTAATAACACCGCATTATTTCTATTGTTTCGTTTCTCACTTTTATATAGGTTCGCCTATAGAACGTGGCGTTGCCTTTTCAAGCACAGTTCCAAAGCAACAACTCGGCTTAAAGACTTTCAACTTAAGAAGGAATAACCAACCCTTACACTCAATTCAAGACCGCCCAACTCCGCTGGAACAGTACATTTTATATGCTTCAGTACATCTTGAAGGTGCTGTACGTGCATCTATTGCGCTTTCTAAATACACATTCATCTGTTGAAAGATAGCAAAACAACTTTGTCAAATATTGAAACCATGGGAAGATGCGACAAAAACATTTTTGTGCAGAGCATTATCTGACCGTATCGATGGCATGTAATAGTGGATACTTCAGAGTATTCCCGCATTTTCCGAACACTTCTTTGCGTGCGTCAAAATGTATTGAAACAAATTGACCCAAATTTAAATCGCACCATCCGGAAATAATTGGACACCTTGGGCCAAACAACCCAAGATTTACGCGTACCTTTCCGAAAGAGGATAATTTCATTGAAATGAAGAATAAAATTATTGGTATGGTGGCGACAATTACATCAACTAAAGAAAATGATGAAACACCCTCCCCCGGGACCCCCGGAACCACCCCGAAACTAAGCGTTTTTGCTTATTTGATTCATTTGAGCTTAAGGCCGCAATGATTTCGCCCCAGCGCTCAGCTTTTCTCACAAGCATTAATTGAAGTGGAGCGTTATTTAGAAGGGAGAAATTGTGCCACAAGATGAGAATCCTTTATCTTGGTGGAGAAAAAATAAAGGTTGCTTTTCCAAACTTGGCGGAAGTTGCGCAAAATATTTGGGCATTATGTGCACTTCTGTTCCCTGCGAGCGCCTATTTTCAAAGGCGGGACTTATATTATCAGAGAGGCGCTCAAGGCTAAATCCTGAAAAAGCAGAAATGTTACTATTTTTAAATAGTAATTCAAAATATATGCCTTGCCTTAAAATAAACCTGTTATTGTACTAATTTAAATTTTTTACATACATAGCAGGCATTGATTGAATCACAGTTAGTTATAACTGTAAATACTAATATTTTATACACTTATAACAATGACTGAAAAATAACTGATTTCGCCCATCTCTACTAAGTACATGCTAATGTTTGCATTCCCCTGATTAAAAGAATCGAAATCAAGACACTATGAACTATAAAACACATAAAATGCAAGGGAACATAAATTACTTATTTGTACATATATGTATGTAATTTCCCTTATTATAGCACGTATATACAGATATATAATTTCCTTTTTTTATGGCACAAATTTTAAACATCACATTGCCCGATCTCAAACCTGTTAAAAAAAGAAAAAACAAACAGAAAAAAAAAAATCCTTTTTTTTTTGGTGCTTTTTTAAATGTTTTCATGTGGCAATTAACGCACTGACTATTCGAGATGCGTATGTTTCTCTGTGCTTCGTTGTTGAAAAGCCATTTGCCTGATGAAAGATCTCGGATACTGTCAAATTAAACTGGGTTGTGAATTTTATCAACCTGCAATCAGTAATAAATATAAAAGTTTTTTTTTTTGTTTTTTTTTAAAGGAAAAATTTAGTTGGGCGGCCTATACAGGGATACCTTACTGTTGTAAGTCGTAAGTTCTTCTAATCGATGGATTTTCAAATCCTCCCGGTCTGTGAATTTAAGCCCTTATCAAATAAATAAATAGCCCCATAGAGTGCATGTTTTTAAATATTTATTTTAATGAATTTCCTCCACGAATACGTTTTTGATAAAAAGAATTTGTATAAAATATGTGGATTTCTTACACTTACACTTTAACACCTTTAATTACAACATGAATTTATCTTAAACCTGTATCAAAAAAACTGAATCATTTGGTATAAAATTTGCAAACGATTTCTCATCTATGTTTGTATTTCTATTCAAATTCAAAAAATATTTATTTGTTCCCAGACTTGTTTCTAATACAATTTCATTTGATTATTTCTTTTCTATATATATGTATACACATAAAAATGTATTCAAAAAATGGTATAAACAATGTTTCTTTTTTATATCTTAAAGACTATTTTGTTTCACTTATCTTTGATCAACTTGTGTAAAAATTTTGCTACTTCGGCGGCTGGAATTTTTATACTCTTCATATCACTTAGCACTAAGAAAACCCAAAATGTAAACAGATTATAGTTTAGGTACATAGAAAGCTTTTAGAACCGAAAACAATGTTATGCTATGCGTAGCTAGCGTTTAACGTGTAGTCTTGAGCTTCCAGCGCAGGAAGAGATATGCCGAAACTCGCAGCACCACAAAGATCACAATCAGAGCCACAATATCCAGAGTGAAGTTGCCATTCACCATATCCAATTCCTCCAGGGTGGTCAACGGTGACTTGAAATGGCAATAGGTCTGGAAGCAGCGCAACTTCTCACGTCCATAGCCATAGGTGGCCAGGGCCGTACCCTCGAAACCATAACGAATATACGAGAGATATGTAATCCAGCGCAAGTAAACCGGTATAGCATCGAAGGAGACAAAGAAGCCAGAGAATAACAGGAAAGGCACCGACATGACGGGGGCCAAGAAGACACCGTTTTGTACATTCATGGCTGCGCCTACAACCAGACCCACAGATTGAGCCACAAAGGAGATAAGCAGACAGGCCGATAAGAACATTGAGAAACGGAATAGCTCCCAGGGTTGAGAGGTGAAGTAGTAGACAATGGATACATAGATGACGCAGAAGATGGCCTGAAATCAGAGAATGATAACATTAGTAGAGTTAAACATAATACGGTTAAGGGCCTTATAAGGTCTTACCTGAAATGGTAGATCAGCCACGGATATTGCCAGGTAATAGGACTTCAGCGAATACCAGCGATTGAAATTTTCCTTTAGCAGTACTGGCATTTCGAGGGGGACTAAAATGGAGAAAGACAAATATTGTTAGTATATAGGGTACAATTGTAAATGAACCTGAATGTTGACAAAAAGCGAGCCTTAGTTAAATATACGCTAAATATTCGTTAAGGAAATAAGCAGACAAAATTTTCACTGCCACAAACTAAACGAGAGGTAAATATGTTTTCACTTGCTTCTAAAGCTCTTTTAGATATTTTTACAACTTACAAGTCTAAATTTTCCGAATATTCTGTATACGTGTCTAAGTTGAACCAAATTGAACTGATCTTTATTCTATTTTTTAAGTACAATAAAAATACACTCAAATCTGTGAACCGTTTCAAAAGTACTTTTAAAACACGTCTCAAAATATGAATTAGGAATATTTCCCGATTCAGCGACATTTCAAAAGGTATTTACTCTATGAACCAGGGATTAAAACGGAAAAGTATCGGTTTCGTTACGTAGTTATTGAAAAAATAGTTGTAACGATTTCGGTTAGTTATTTATGTCGTTTTTTCCTTTTTCAAACTGGTTACAAATACATTTTGGGCATGTTTGCATTAAATTTTGATTTGTTTCAATTCAGTAACGACTTCAAATGGGAACAACTTCATTCTTGAAATTTTCGCCAGTTTGAAAATCAAACATTTACTCGAAAGCTAAGGTTTTCGAAAAGACTTTCCCTTTGAAAACCTACTGAATATTGACTCCTGTATCAAAAATCATGAATCACAATAAAACACAAGCGTCTTTTTGTTAGTGATAATTTAATTGAGGGCTGAAGAGATCTTCAATCCGAAGTACAAGGGCTTCTTTTGCCTTTTTTATGTTGCGTTTATATAAAATTTTTTTGTTTCATAATTTTTTCCAAAAGAAACCAGTTCCAAGAGGGTGTAAGTAAAGGCTGCTGTAAATAATATCGATATATCGAAATATCGATATTTTTGCTTATATTTCTTCGGGATATTTTACAGCCGCAATATATGGGGTATCGAATATTTTGTAAAGATAATTTTAGTCGATATTTTTGTTGGCTTTGGATATATAAGGGGGTGCCACAGAAATTCTCTAGAGATTTTGCCGACGGTTGGTTTGTAAATCTCTCGAAAAATTCGTTGGTGCCACAGAACTTCTAGAGATTTCATTTTCTAATTAGAAAATCTAGTTGGAACACAAAATGTTCCAATTAATGTTCCATCTCTAAAAACAGGGCTGATCTCTTAATCTCCTTTTTGATTTTAATTTAGAACTGAAATTGATTTGTTTTATTTTCGATATTTTTAATAATAATTCAATTTTAAGTCGCATTCTCCACCAATATAATGCAAAATTTAAAAATTTGTTGGCGCCAAACATGAGGTATTAGTTTCCATCCCTTAATCAGCTAGCTGTCATGTAGAGGGCGCCACTTCGACAAAAGGCGCTAGTGAGAAAAGAGCTTTGCAAAATCTCCTAACAAAACATAAGAGGTTTGAAACCAACCAAAAGAAATTTCTGTGGCACCTAAGAATTGGAATTCGGTTGGAATTTGGTTGGAAGAGGTTTCTGTGGCACCCCCGATAAAGTGTGATTTCCAACAACAGAAGCCTAATGACCTATAAGCGCATTACTCAACGAGTCTTCCTAAATCTCTGCCTTGTTCAAATTTTTTGAGAACAATGGTTCAGAATTGTTTATAAACTCTCTTATAACGGTTTTTGACAATTTTTTTATAAATTAAAGTTCAGCTAGTAGCAATATCTATGTAGAGGTATCACAATACTTACATGACAAAATCGTTATGGTCATGGAAGTGTACATCAGGAACAACATGTTGAAGAACAGAAAACCCAAGTTACTCAGAACTTTAGCTCCATCATTGCCTATGTCATAGTACAGGGCTCCGATCAGGAAACCCACCAACAAATGGGCAAATAATCGCAGATACATCAGAGTCCAATCGCGATAACTGAACAATAGCGTTCTCTTGAGCACCACCCAAAACTGATGGAACTGCGATGTGGGATAACGTTCCGGCGATGTAATCTCCTCTGACAGCAAGGCCGTTGTGCAATTATCTGTCTTCTCCACATCAATCATGGCATCTCCCTTCTCATTCGTGGTCACCACAGACTTCGATTCAGTGGCATTTGTCTCCTTGACTATGTCATTCACCATACCATTCAACAGGCCATTATTTAGCGTCAAATTCTCCTCATACTTGCTGCCGCTCACTTTCGACGCATCATTCTTATCCAGAATAGCTTTCAAATTTTGCACCTTCACCAGATCGTTGCGAGCCTTCAGGCCCGCATAGTCGGCCGACGAACGTATGTCCCTTTTGCCATTATCAATGGCCTCCACCAGTTTGCGCGTATGATCGCCATGCTCACCGCAAGAGACCTCAATCACATAGCTAGCAGGATTGTGATAACTGGGACACTCCAAGTTCAGAGTGGACAGGAAGGGCACCAGCTGCCTGGTACTGCCCTGATACACGCACTGACCATCGGCCAAAGTATACAACTGATCGAACATCTCAAATAGACGAGCCGAGGGCTGATGTATGGTACAGATGACGGTGCGACCGCCAGCGGCCAACATTTTCAACAGATGTATACATTGGAAACAGGTGGAGCTATCCAGGCCAGAGGTGGGCTCATCAAAGAACATGATGGGTGGATTGCTGACCAGCTCCAAGGCAATTGACAAACGCTTCTTTTGACCACCCGACAAATTGCGAGTCATGGTGTTGCGATGTTCGCTCAGACTGAGTGTTAACAAAATGTCATCAATCTGCAAAAAAAAAACAGCAAAGAAAACTCATCATATTAGTGTTGATATTTTAGTGAGTTAATGAGTAATGCATTAAGTGCAAAAGACACAAGATAATGAATGTATTTATCGTTGTATGAAACTAAGGTCAAAATCAGTTGGGAATTACATTAGATGATTTTTCTAAGCTAAATTGTGTTGCATGCAGGGGGAAGTCTAATTGGGAAAACTCGCAAGCGGGTGTTCACAGGAAGTTAAAATTACAAAAATCATGCTATTTTCGCTACTTCTTGTTATTCATTTTAAGAACAAACTACTTAAATAGGTCAAAATATTTCTTTATAAAATTATTAGTAATTTTTTTTTTATACAGAGCTAATATTTCCAATTAGCTACCTATGCTCATTCCATTCTAAATAATTGGGCCTTAGGTTTATTAATAGTCTTTAGAGAAACGCTTTGTCATGGCAATTGGGAACCAGTTTCATACAGACTTTAAGCAATGCTATAAAAATAAACGACACATGTACATTTAATTAACCCTATCCAATTGCTTGCTGTTTCTCTATTTTTAAGCACATTGGACTTTTACTTGTATATATAAACGTACCATTGAATTTTTCTCCGGCTTGGTGAATTTTTTGCTCAGCTTTAAATTCGTTGCCACAGTCATGGCTTCCTGTACTGTTAGATTTCCATGCAATTGATTATCCTGCATAATATAGGCGGATAATTTGCGGAAAGTGCTCAGATTGCGTTCAGCACCATTCATGGTAACACTGCCCTCGATGCTGGAGGTTCTGTAAGGAAAAAAGAATATTTGAGTTAAGTCTGAAGACGAAGATACTGTGAGTTCTAGAGACTGTTAGTTTTTTTTTTTTTTTTGTTATTTTCGCATTAAATTAAATAAAAATTAAACAGACGTGTTTTCATTTTCACTTTCGTCAAAATAAAAAGACTAAATTTATGTCGAAAACCGGTTTAAAATGGCAAAATTTTTGCTCGGTTTTTAGTCCAATGCAAAACTTAATATAGGGTTCGAATTGAAATACTGGCTTGCTCATCGCTTAAACAATCACTGAACCCAATGTTTTGGTTTTAAAATTGGTTTTTAGCTAAAATTTGTTAAGCATTTAATCAAAGCACATCAGTGAAGTGCTGCAAATCTGCTATGAATTTTGGCCGGAAATGTTGGGCCAACCAATTTGTATGCTAAGTATTTACAATTTTTATGTTTTGTAAGGGTTAACTTCTTGACAAATCTCTGGCCTGTTTCTTCTTTTCCAATTTCCAACAATTCTATAAAGTCGAAACGAATCGAAATCTAATTGTTTTTTAACATCACGAGCTGGTTTCGGGAAAAATATTTGAAAAACAGCTGATTAGCATGGATAACAAGCAGAGTTTTTACCAATTCTTTTACTATCAAATTAATTTCAAACAGTATTCCATAAAGTAATTTTATATTTACTTAACCCCGCGGGGGTTTAGCAATGGGGGTGATGAACGTCAAAATTTTGAACAAATATTTCGGTATGTTTAGAATTATATTTAAAGTTATCGCGAAAAGTCGAGCTGTCCAATGTTATCCTGGGTTTCTCATAAAGATTAAAAATAAAACGATTTAATAAATAATTATCGGTGAAAAGGGTTTTTCAAAAACTCGCTCCCGACACTCAATACCATGGAAAGTTAGATCTGGCTGGGAAAAAAAAATCTGAATATGCATCATTTATTTGGCTGCAAAAAGAAGCAAACATTTCGCTCATATTATATATGTATTATACATATTTCGTTTCTACCTTCGAAAACACATTTTAAGGCCACTGCAAACACAAAGTTTTTCAGCGAATATTGTCAGTTAAGTTTCATTTTGGTAGGAGGAATTTGGGAAAATGGGCCCCCACGGGAACGGGGGGGATTTTTTTTTTTTTCTTGAGACAATAACCTTTGAAGTTGGAAATGGTAATGGTATTTAAAATAAGAGGTAAGTCGTTAAAAAATTTGATGACCCTGCTATTTTCTATACAAAAAAATTGTTCACAATTGACAATCTGTCGAGAAATTTTGATTTTATAATTTTCTGAAGTGAAGCCAGGAAGAATGAACTATTGCCCACAGATTTTATTCTTTTCCTAATTAATTTTCTTATAAAAATTAGTCAAGTTTTTTTATCTGTTTATCTTCGGATTTCGAATTATTGGGGGGGAACCCAGGGGCTATCGATTAAAGGTTAATATCGACAACAAAAAATAAAATTGAATTCAGTATTAGCTCTAGTCTAAGCCAATGTCGCTTGTTTTTTTATCGTACAATATTTAAAAGATGCTTTTAAAAAATTCTTTTAAAATAAACTTCAACTTTGAAAATTTGAAATAAATATGAAAATTGATTTTAAATATGTTAAACACTATTAAAATATTTATTACATCTTTTAAAGGCTATAATTCTTATTGATTTGCGGAATTTGGAACAGCAATAACTGGATTTGTGGGGACTCCACTAGTTTTCGGAATTCGGAACAGGCCTGTATGTTTCCGTATGTCTAACTCACAAAATGAAAGTGCAGAGTGACTCATTTCTAGAAGTCCGAAGTACGAATATAAATAGCATCCTCAACACAAATTTGACAATTTATTTTCAAATTAATTTCTAAACCAAAAATTTTTTACAAAAAGAGGGCTCAGATTTGAGAGTTCTTTATTTTCGGTTCATCATCGGGATTTAAAAATTGGCTTTACAGCCCCATCAAATCCACGAACTCCCGCACAGCAGGCCAGCACACTTACCGCTGAGCTACATACCGGCATTATCAGGGATGTTGAGGGATTCAGGAGTTCGGTTTTGGTCTAACTTCAAGGCATGGAGGAAACAGCAGTGCACCTTCTGTAACTTTGACGGTAGCAGAACATTCGTACACTGTTCTTACAATGGCTTATTTACCCATCCTTATAAATGGAGAAGAATTGTCTAACCGTACATAACCTAGTCTGTTAGCGTTAAGAATTTTGAAATTCAATGTGTGTTCCACTGAAAACCATTGAGAATATTTTCTTATTATTTAACATAAATATAAGCTGATTAAATTGCTCGTGATATAATATTAAGAAAAGATTTGCTGAAATATTACGAAATTGTTTGCATATTTGTTAAAAGGTTCAGTTTCCAAGAGACAGATCTTCTGACTGCGCATACCGTTCCGGCAACCTTGTACGGTACCAGAACCCTTTACGGTACGGAGCTTCGGTAGCGGAAACAAAACTATATTCGAAATCGAAATCAATAGATTTCCTGATGCAAAATCATTTAACTAATCGGGTGTCGTACGACTCTTCTAGTTCGTAATCTTTTGAATTTCCGCTGTATACATATTTTTTGTTTTCCACCATATGAGTACTTGTCTAAATCGTTATCAAAAACAATAGCTAATTACAAACAATCATGCTTATATATACATACATCCGAATAAATGTACGTATAACAATTATTTACACTGGAATGGGAGGCAAGAGAATTGTTACGCAAAACGTTTGATTCCAAAGTTCAGTCAACTGGTAGCGCATACATACATACATACATACTAGTACTCAAGTGTTTTAACTAATAAACACACATATAAATTGTCGTATAATAAAACTAAAAAAAATATCAAACAAAACGCGCTGATTACGCTCCCGAATAGCTTGACTAAATATGGGTTTTTGTTGTTCCTAGTAACAAGCAACAACATTTATGATTACAACCCATAAAGATACTTAACAAAAAAGTTTAACGGACAGTTATGTAATTAAAAAAGAACACATAAAGGTCGGCAGTTCAAGTTTTCAATGTGTCTGTCCATTAAATTCTTATCAGAGTCGCTGACTGCTTATATTTTTTATTTTTATATTCGCACAAGGTCACTTACTTGCCCAGCATGCAAATTATCAGTGAAAGGAAGACTACTTACTTGTAGCCAGACAAAATGTTGAGCAGTGTACTCTTGCCGGCGCCTGATGGTCCCATAATGGCAGTAAGCTCTCCTGAGCGCAGACGTCCACTGACGCCTTTGAGTATGGTCTTGGCATCTGTAATTATAATAATAGTATATAAATAACAGACAAAACTATTTTAATAGAAATAACTACCAAGTGTCTCCACTCTATTCAAGTGCCACTTTTGTCCCAGCGACCCATCCAAATAAGCCAAGACAAAAACTTAATAAAGTAAACAAACAAAAAGCCAAGCGGTCATTGGCTTTTGTGTGCTTTGTCGCCTTCCACCTTCCATTTCTATAGACGTCAAAATTAGCAGTTGAAATCTTTACAAATATTTCGAATGCCTTTGCAAAGAGCACGAATGGAATCTTGATAAAAACCTGACTGTCTGTATGGCTAACATGATCATCACCAGGGTGCCCACAGTGCCACATTGGGCTATATTTAAAAAGCAAACAGCTGTGGGACGCACAACAATGACGCACGATCAGTTATGTTTCTACAAATATTTTTTAATTAGAAACACCGGATACTTTAGGGCAAGATTCACCTTGGAGCAGCGTAGAACAGTATAGTAATTATGAAGTTACAAGATCAACAAACCCTATTAATCTTTACATTGATTACTCAGTTAATCCCAATGATAAGAACTGTCTCGAAAGAAATTTTTAAAATATTGACAATCAGCTATCAGATTGATGTTTCTTTAAGACGTTGTTGCTCGATTCGATAAAATAAGTTGCCATAGTGCGGCACATGTCGAACCCAAAGTATTGGTTCAAAACTTGGTTCTTAGCTTAGGTGAAAATAGAGAAATTGGAAGGTGGGGCGCTAGCTTCTATAAACAATGTTATATGATTTTTACAACTAGTTTTACAACTTCTTTATCCAAATATATGCAACAGGCAGATAGAAACTTTTTCCGACCACAAAAAGTAGATTCAGAAAAAAATCAAAAACTGTATATTTAAATTATGTGCAAACGTTGTCAATAGTACTGTAGAGACTGTTTCGAGATATACTAAGAACCTTCCGAACTGTTTAAAAATCATTTTTATTCTTCTTTTGGTTGCTACTGTCTTAAATCAAATCAGATTAACTCTTAAAAACAGAACTTAATATTCTTCGTAGAAGTCTAATAAGTTCTTAAGACAAATTAAGAGTACATAAAATAGATACAGAATGTTCTTGGTTAAAGCCTATTAAATTCTAAAGCAATTCCCAATTAGATTTTGAAACTAGGTCTCTGTATGAAACCAAATAGGGCTGGAAAATCCAAAGACCATGAAAGGCTTAAAAGGCTCGGCGCAGAAAGAACCTAAGCTTTTATTTCACAATAAGTATATATGATGCGTCGCGACTTCAACGAGGCTACATCCAAAGCTAACAAAGTAAAATAAGTATTGGTACTTAACTTCCATAATATTTTCCATAATATCCATTAACATTTACGATACAGTGGCTTAACAGTTGCTTAACAGTAACTTGACAGTTAATTAACAGTGACTAATCAGTGACTAATCAGTGAATAAACAGTGACTACCCAGTGACTAAACAGTGACTGAACAGTGACGCATTAACACTTACTATACAGTGACTAAACAGTGACTGAACAGTAACTTAACAGTTACCTGACAGTTACTAAACAGTGACTGAGCACTGCCTAAACAGTGACTAAACAGTGACTACCCAGTGACTACACAGTGACTGAACACTGCCTAAACAGTGACTAAAAAGTGACTACACAGTGACTAAACAGTGACTGAACAGTGACGCATTAACATTTACTATACAGTGACTAAACAGTGATTGAACAGTGACTGAACAGTAACTTAACAGTTACTTGACAGTTACTAAACAGTGACGAAACAGTGACTGAGCACTGCCAAAACAGTGACTAAACAGTGACTGAACACTGCCTAAACAGTGACTAAAAAGTGACTAACAGTATCAAGTTCACCACTTTCTAGAGATTGAGCGTGTTCAGCAGCATAAATCGATGACAAAAAATCGACTATTTTTGATAGATTGTGCTGGTGAACGGGCATGATGCGCAATCATGTTTGCTATTTTTCGTGATTTTGTTAGATGTGAATCTAACAAAGAAATAGATTGTTAGAATTGCTTGTTTATGATTTGTTATCGATAGCACACAGCTGTCAGAAGTAAACAAACAAGCAATTTAGAGGAGGCAAATGCAAAATGAATGTGGAAACCTCTTTGTTTTTAATAAATGAATTGGCAGAGGACGTTGTTTCGCAAGTAGCTCACGGAAATTCGTGCAAGGCTCTGAAGGCTCTATTGGTTGTTGCGAAGGAGGAGGGAATCTTGAGAAGCCGCCACTCCAAAAAAAGACCCCGTCCGTACGAGTATTAACCACCTCATCTGGGTACATGGACACCTCAACACAGGTTGTCAAGGCCTCCATTCAGCTCCTCCAAAGAGAAGAGCTTGATATTGATGCCCATATCCTCATACAAGATAATCACAAGGAATGAAACCCGGCGCCTGGTTACAGAACGATTGAGAGAAATATTTAGTAGTCAGTTCTTAATTATATTAAGCTATTTGTAGTCAAAAATTTAAACCTTCCGCCAGCAAAAATATATCAATAACTTTGTTGCCTAAAAATTCTATCAAACTCGTTCACCAGCAGACTAACACTTTTATTTAGATTGATGATTCTTGTTAGATGATTGGTGCATGCTGGTGAACACGCCCATTGTAAGCATAGCAACCATAATGTTGGTTGAAGAAGTTTATCAGGCCTGTTCCCGTTTTCGATTTCGATCAAATTATGTGGAATCGAAATTGATAGCTGTTCCTGTTTCCGAAAAACGATCAAATTATTCGGTTTTAAAAGTTTTGCCTTTGAAATGAAAAGTAATTGACAATTTTTAACTATCAAATATTAATATGTTAATAAGTCATATATTGAGAAGATTTTAAAGTAACCATAGAAATATTGGGCATTCAGTTTGATTTAAAACTAATTTTTTCAAAGTTGAAACTGAGCTGTTCGCAGTTCCGCATTAGCGAATGCGCAGTGTTGATCGAAATTGTTCATGTTACCATTTAGCTGAATTATAGTTCGAAAACGATTCGAACTTTCATTCGAAAAGAAAATCGATTTCTATTTCACTCGGAAACGGGAACATCAAATGAAAACGATTCGGAATTACAATCGTTTTACTTTTTAAATCCACTCGGAAATGGGAACAGACCTGTATAAGCACCAGCGTTGGGCTCCAACGGAGCAGTGCAGCAACAACATTTAGTAAACCTAAAAAAGTGCTGCAGGTTCGGTTCGCAAAACTGTTAAAATATGCAAAATTTGGTTCGGGCTTTGGGAAATAAATTAGCGCGATTTTTGGAGAGTTTCAGTTATGATGGACTTTGTGTTTGTAGAAAAGGACATTTGGCAAAACATAGTTTAAATAATCCAACATATTGATACAAACTGATCGGGCTTTTGGAAATTAACGTAGCGCGATTTTGGAGAGTATCGTAAGCTATCATGGACATTGTAAGTATAAGCAAAGAACATGAATACTTAGAGGCGACATCTTAAACAAATAATTTTGAACTTTGTGTTTCTGTACTATGATGCTGACCGGAAAGCAAAAAAAATTCGTGTCGTCTTTTGCCGCCATTTTTATGAGTCGGGTAAAGCACAGTTTCTGGCCGGATTTTTTTTCAAAATGCGGGTTTCACCACAAGGACCTGCCATACAAAGTAGTTTGAATGAGATGGGATAAGTCAGGGATGAGTAGTGAGGGATTTTTATTTCGTGAACTTTAAGTTCGACGCCTGTTAGTTTATAAATGATCGCCCACGCACTTTACAATTATTTTGAAGTGAAATAACGGTCCAACCTTTCCTAAAAAAGAGGAGAGGACCGGAAGGTCATTAATTAGAAAGGTTCTCGGAAAAATGTATTCATTTATAGACCAGTTTAACGCTAATATGCTTTCATAATTTCCTTAAGAGTTTTTGGAATTTCATTCGCTTGCTTTGTAACTGAGATGCGAAGCGTTGAATGTATTTTATTGCTTTTCGCGAGAAATAAGAGAAATCAAAAAAATTCTAAACGAGCCCTAGCTTCTTCCTACGATGTACAAGTTTTACAACGTTTTGTTAAATGGCTTAATAATCAGGATAATCATCGTTCTAGACAATATATTATTAGTATGCTATAGAAAGATGCGGAAAGAGTCCGAAGGTTTGGTCAAATTAGTGTAGTAAGGTTGATGGTGCAAATCTAATAAATAAATATAGTTTTTTGCCTAGAATCAGACAACTCTATATCATGGCTGCCAAAGGCACAAGCCATTAAAAACGAACATGTTTGGGAATACAATATATGTATACGCTAACCTAGACCTAACTTAACACATAATGAGTTGACCTTATTCATTGTATATTTTTGCAAAAGTCACATCATAGAACATCTCTTTTTGCTAAGCTCAAGACACGGAAGTACATGATGTGCGAGCAATAAAAAAAACTTGTTTAGACACGCGCTTCAAATGCCGGCTTGTTTTGTTTCTTCTACCAAAGATTCGCGTAGCTTGATTTTAGATAATGCGACAATTATGCAAAAATCCATTTTGAAAGTCAACCAGCTACGCTGCTGTGTAACAAGCGCAACTAAATAAAAGTATAAACTTTTTTTCGTCTTAAATCTGGTTAAGTAATTTAAAAAGTTACTTTACCGTCAGTAATATTTTGTTAAGCTTTTGACAGCCGCTTACTCAATCCGTCTCGCAACTGTTGGCAGTGAACTGACTAGTTCAACTACTACGCCATAAATTTCGCATTGAACTAGGTAGATCCTAGTCGGCTGTAACCGGGCAAAAAACTGGCTGAAACTACACGCTTGACAAACTTTTCAATTCGTTGGTCAGACAGTATTTCAGTGGGCCCCAAAAAAGCAGTCAAGGCTAACTTTAGTTGCTGCCCGGTTTGGCCTTTTGCTTTATAAATTGCAGCCACGGTCTCAAGGCATCTGTGTAATTGCTTTAGCTGAGAACTTGACTGTTTGATTTTCGCATGCTAAACACACACACACACGCACACCTGATGCTGGCCGTAGCCGGTGTTTCGGTACTTGATTTTGTATACATTTGGCTAAATTTTTTAGCACGTATCTGTCGAGCATCTTCCAATGTACATATCTACCTATTCTTTACTTGGCTTGCATTCGCGCGACCTTTATGTATTGTATACACGCTGACGGGTTTAAGTTTCCATTTTGTGGCTGTCTAAAGTACATTGTCAGTTTCAATTACCTTTGTACCCACTTTAGTTTAATTAAATGAAAGTATACCTGACCGCACGAACGACTGACTCAACCCTAAGCCGCTAGGACAGAGGGAACTGAGAGATGAGCAAGTTGTAAATATGTATATATTTACGACACAAAATATGTATGTAGGCGCATTGTATTGACGTACATACAGAGCTGAGAATCAAACAGCTGTATGGATGGATATACATATAATGAATAAACCTATCAATTTGGTATAAAGTGGAGTGCTTGCCATATTTTATGGTCCCACCCAAAGGGGTGGGTGTATTCATATCTAATTAACTAGCAAACTACACATACACAGTGCCAAGTAAATACCTCCGCACAGTGGTTCCACAGCTACGCATTTGTTTTGGCTTTCATACTGTTCAAGGACAGTTTTTTATTTGAGACTTAAAAATGAAATTTAAAAATTATAAACTAATTATTATAATATCATCTTAATGCTCTAAGAAATTTTTTTTGTCCTTTTCAAAGATTTATAGATATTATAGACGACGCATGTGAAACAAAAAACGATTGTTTTTGGGAGCTGACATTGGATCATAATTTTTGCCTCTCGCCTGCCTTGACGAGGGTAACAAATATTGAAACATTATACGTGTTCTAAATAAGCTATACGGCTGAGAGCAAACATTTATAGATGTTATAGATGACATATATGGCAAATATCGTTTGTTTTTTGGGGAGCTGACATTGATCCCAAAAAAAAAGTTTGTATGAGATGTGGTATCTATATATTTAGTGTCTTTGCCTCTATTCATTTGTTTGATATTGAAATAAATTTTAAAATAATTTTTTTAAACATCAATAAAATGTTGAATGAAAACCAAAGCCGAGCGACTGCGACCAAATCAAGATCTTTTGAAATTTTTCTTTTTTAGTGCATTTCAAACTTTAATCGATAGCTGCTAGGGTTGGTTTATGTGAACTAAAGCATTTGAAATATTCGGAATTTAAAAATATTTATTTTATTTTATTTTAATTAATAAAATAAAATAACTCTAATACTTCATTTAAGTTTTGACATTCTGTAAGAATATGTTCGGCTGTGATGGCTGTCTACATGTGATATGGGAGCTGCGGACCCTTTGACCCTTTTGTGTTCATGAGTCAAAGCTGTGTGCCCTATGCGAAGTCGAATGTATGTTGACCATTTCGGTGTGGATATGTTTGGTGGTATTCTCACTTCCGAGCAGTTGGGATTAAAGTTGCGGTACCGGTGGTTGAAGGTGGACCAGCCTTCTATCTTAAGTGCGAATAGGTGTTGGGAAATTTTTCGCTTCAAAGATGCGTCGTCCAGCGGTGCGATCGTGACTAGGGGTGCCGATAGTGCATATCGGGCTGCCTGGTCAGCATTTTCGCTTCCGGTGATGCCCATGTGACTGGGGGTCCAAAAGAGAACAATTTTTCCGCGATTTTTGACGAGAAGGTTTCGAAGGTTACCGCTTCGATAGTAGACAGGCTGTCCGTGCAGATAACATGTCGATTTCCGGTTGATTGTGCTGTTTTGCAAGCATTTAAGATAGCATGAGCTTCAGCATCAAATACGGTTTGGCGTGTGCTTTAGTTTTGGAATCAGTTTGTAGGTGGCGTCTGCTAGCCGTTCTGTAACGGACGGAAGTCCAAACTCGGCTAAGATGCATTTGATGGGCGATGTAGGAAAGGCGTTAAGACAACGACGAACTGCTGCGGATTTTTTTAATATTTGTTTTGGCGCTCCATCCATAGATCGGGAGTCCATAGTCTAGTTTAGATAATATCAGAGCCCGAGTAATGTTAAACGTAATATTAAAATACGGTTTAAATTAAAATAAATGGATTTAAAGAGTAAATCAGGTCTTTGTAAATTCACATTATAGAGATGTTGACAACTCTGACTGCTTTCGATATACACAAATATGTTCGCTCCGCATCCAGACAGCTGTTGATAAAACCGGTTCCGAAACCGAGTTCAAAATGTCAAAAAGTAACCAAATTGTTCGAAACTCGGAACAGCGAAATGTAAAACGTTCATTTTCGTTTCGTTATTACTTTTTGAAAACGGTCGGAATTCGGAAATCAGATTTCTCTTTCTATTTCTCGTAGTGTTTGTTGTATCAAAAATATTATATTCATTTGTATAGGTGTCTGCGCCGCCGTAAGCTGGCTCGGTGTACCTCTGGTGTATCTGAATGGCGCATGAACATTTCGTATTGTTAATAAGGAATACTTTAACAATTACAGTATGAACTTGGAATTTATGATCGAACGCAATACATGCTTTACGAAATAGCACTCTATCAGTCATGCTCCCATTTGCGCTTTCGCACGAATTAATTAAGTATTACAACAAACACGTGATGAATCGCACTGGTCGAAAACAAATGACAAAAATAGGGGAAACCTAACTTCGGCTCGACCGATGTTTATATACCCTTGGAGCATGATATATTCCTACCAGTTTTTTATATGGCAGCTATACGATATATTCATCCGATTTTAATCAAACTCTCCCAAATTGTATTGAGCAGATAATATTCATAACTGCAACGTACAAAGACGCTACCATTGAAAACAAAAAAGTTTTTCTCACTAAAACTATTTTATTGACCGATCATTCCTATTTCAGCTATATGCTATAGTTATCCGATTTGGATCAGACTTGACAGAATTGTGTGTTAGCATATCATATTGATCAGTAACGAGTTTGGAAGCGATAACATTGAAAACAAAAAAGTTTTTCTTACTAAAACTTTTTTCAGACTTATCTTTTGTATGGCAGCTGTACTATATAGTTGCCCGATTTTCAAAAACTTGCTGAAATCATGTGAAAGCATAAAGAACTTATAAACATGGCAGCTATATGCTATAGTCATCCAAACCGGCCGGGTCCGACAAATGTGCAGCGTATTTGTACCAAAAGACTTTGTGCAAAGTTTGGTTAAGATAGCTTTAAAACTGACGGAGGAGATAGCTTAGAAACAGACGGACAGACGGACATGGCTATATCAACTCAGCTCGTCACGCTGATCAAGAATATATACTTTTTGTGGTCGGAGATGCTTTCTTCCATGCGTTACAAACATCTGGACAATTTCAATATACCTTCTCCAAGGGTATAAAAATAAGAATGCAGTTTTACCCTTTCCGTCTTTCCGTGCTGCCCGCCGCAACTTTAGTGACCAATCTAATCTAAAGGCCGATTTTTAAATCGCAATAGTGAAAATGAGAGCTCGGTTGTATTTGATTCTTTAGACAAAGCTCTAACGTCGACGATATCGAATACACTCTTGGATGAAGAGAAGGTCACATATCAGTAAGAAAATCACTTTGATGCTTTGGAGTCTATTTTCAATTTGGTCCATAGGTCATTAACGCTACAAGGGTTAAACAGCAAAATTTTATGCGATCTTAATTCAAGCGTAATACAGAAATTGTACTGAAATCACTTATAAGCTAAATACCTAAACAATTTCAAATCATACAATTCCGTTTGATGGGGCTTTCAAGCTTTAACAACTACACGTCAATAAGACTTAAATGATTTTACAAAGCTTAAGCGAAATTGGGAACAATCTTTTTCGAAACAACTAATCCTAATAATTAAATTTAAATGCTCCCATAAAAAAGTTACTAGATTTAGATTTATTGAGCTGATTTCCTAGAGTTGCAAGATAATCTTATAAATTAATGCAGTAGTCTAAAACATATTACAAACTGAGATTAACAAACTCAATTGACTGAACTGGTATAGTTTAATTTACGATACAATTGTTTTAGCTCTTACATATTTACTATTATCATTAATGTTATTATATCTATTATTTGATTATTCCCTACTTATGTATATATATATATCAATTATAAAGCTAGATATTTTAGGTGTGTCTTTAGATCAATATAAAATTGAGCTGCTCCGCTTATGCATGTTAAGTAGTTGGGTAGCTGATTCCAAAGTCGAACAGCACAAATAATAAGGAAACTAATGAATCTCAATTATTTGTTTGGCTAGATTTTTTACGACTGAAGCTTGTCGAATAAATAGATCGGTTGACTTTAAAAAAAAATTGAGTGTTGTCATATTGCTTTATAAGGCTGCCTTCACACTGTTCGACACATGAGACATGACATTCTAGTAGTCCTGCTTTTTACTATGGGTTAAATTTGAATAGCTTGTCAAATTTATAGAATTTCATGGGGAAATGCAGGCCTACTAGGTTATCATGGGTCATGTGTCGAACAGTGTGAAGGCAGCCTTACGCTCCCTTCAGTATTTTAAGCACAAAACGAAGAAGTGAACATTACAATCTATAAAATCCTCATGATAATATAACTCATTTTAAAATTTATAAAGTTTCTCGATATTGAGGAGTGTTTGTTCTTCACCATCTATTCATTCACCCGTGTCTTTTTAACAGTCTTTGCGTCAATATATATTCATATATGAATTTTTGCAAGTTTTGAGACTTTTTGGACCTTTCGATGTATTCCTTCCATTTACCTACATATTTGTCTTCATTAAAACCTAAACTCACTATAAAATGTTGCAAATTTCGCTATCTGGAGCATCGACAATGGCCAGTATTTCAGAAGTGAATTATAGAATTTTGCAAGTTTTAGAGTTTTTTTTGACTGATTGCGTTTTTGCTATTTTGGCTTCTGCTATTCGGGGCGGAAGCAAATCCAACATATCAAAAATCTTAAAAATCCATCCAGCCGTTCGTGAGATATAAGTGGTGTAACTAACACGACATTTTTAAAATTATATATAGACCAAAAAAAAGCTCCCCGGCTTTGCCAGTGTATAAGTTCTCTGTTCTATTTACCCTTCTCATACTATTTTTTAATCAATTACTAATTTTTTGGTATAAATGCTTTTGAAGCCACTGTGCCTGCTCGTATGTAAATAACAATTTGTGTATAGAATGTGTTTGCTCATTAACAATAAGGCAATTTTGGGGAGCAGCCCCTACGCTACTCGCATATGTATGCATGGATTGAGGAAGTACATGTTTCGAATTTACTTTATGTGGATGAGAACACAACTTGTTGCCCCGAATTGTGGGATGACTTAGTTTTTGTAGCTGATATCGATGTAAAGTTCCAAAGTCCCAACTGCTAAGCCTCGATTAACTCTGGCAACTCTGGCGCTGATTTGACTTTCGGTTGAGAACAAAGAAAACCAGAAACAGAAACCAGCACAAAACAAAGCGCAGCTAAAGCACCAGTAAAACTTGCTTAAAGCGGGAGAAGCGCCGCTTGTTCATACAAACAGACAAACGTACATATGTATGGTACGAAGTGCGTAGTAAAAAAAAACAAATTACTTATATGCAATAATAAATTGGTACTTACTGCTGCGATTCCCCTCCTTGACGCGATATGTCAAATTGTGAAAGGCCAAGTCCACAGCTGGTCGTTTCGGCAAATGTTGCAGCGTCTTGGGCTGTGCGGGCACTATCTGGGCCTTGCTGCCCAATCTGTTATCATTCAAGAGATTTTTATTATCGTTCTTAGCCATTTTGATATAAATGCTTTAAGCAAAATGCAGCCACATGTAGCACTATTCTAAACACTCCCTTCTCGTCGCGTTTTCCCCCGTTTCAACCACCGCCGTATGTGAGGTGAGCAACAAAATTTTCCACCCGTTTTTTTTTTGTGTTTGATGCGACAGGCGAAATGGCTTTTGGCTTCTCGAATTTCTAGTACTTGACACGCTCGCACCGCGATCGCAACTGAATGGGTCGCAGTTGGCGTCAATGGAACAAAGCACGAAAATACATGAGACGACTGAGCAGCACCACCACATCGCAGTGCCAAGAGAGGAATATAAACAGTCTCAGCTGACTAAGCACTTCACTTTGGTTGCCCCGTTTTGGAATGAGTGTAAGCGTGATGGCGATATTATATGGTACAAGTTCTAAAGAGAGTACGAGTCTATGTGTGATGGGGGGTAGATTCTTTACAGCTTCTTAAGAGAGGAATCTATAAATTCTTAAACAGATTCCTATTAGAATAATTTGCTTGGCATTAGCATATGGGTAAACACATTAATGGAATGTTTCCAAATATTCCACCTTTGGCGTAACTGGATTACGCAGGGATTATCAATATGTTTAGAATGTATAACTCTATTGCGCGTGGGCATAGTTAATCGCCAGCTGATATGCCAGAATTACCGACTATAATTCCCGCAAATTTGCACCTCTTTTTTCTTGTTCTAGTATAGCAATTTGGTATGTTTTATTCTATCAAACTTGGCAACCGAAGGTTATTGTTGTCGATAATGAATACCGATTGATAAGGAAAGGAGCGCTCGCTCGTCCAAAGTTCATGACAATGGAAACCAACTGATGACACATCGTTCCGCAAATTACTTGGCACTTGCTTACAAAGGCGTGTAAAGTGTGCAAGTAGACAAAAAATAAAGTCAAATATGTTTTGAAATTGCAAAAACCATCGGTTCGAAGTTGGGGCTTCGACACCTTGAGAGAAGTTGAAACAATGGTTGAGGTGGAAAATTTAAATTCAAGGTTTTTCGAGTTTAAATTTACACCGTTGTGTTCTTTAGATTCCAAGATTAATATGAATTATTTTTTAGGACAAGCAAAGGAACTGCCAAAACAAAAATTCCATATAGAAATAACTCACAAAACTTTTGACACCAAAGCACTTTTTTTGTGGGTTGTTTTTATATGGAGTTTTTTGTTTTGGCAGTTGCTGTGTTAAGGTGTAATATATGGATAAATATAAAGTTGTAAAGGGTGACTTCTATGCTATTTGGATATTCAGCGTAAATTTTTTGACACCTCACGCGTGATTCGTAACATGTGGCAACACCAAAAATGCACAGTAAGGTTGCCCAATGAATGTTCTATCAAAAATTTATAGATATTATAGATGACGCAAGTGAAACAAAAACGTTATTTTGAGCCTCTCCCTTTGCCTCCGGAGACAAATATTGAAACTTAGCTGTACGTTTTCTAAATTAGCTATACGGCTGAGAGCAAAAATTTATAGATGTAATAGATGACATATGTGGCGCAAAAAACGTTTTTTTTTGGGAGCTGACATTGGATCCCAAAAAAAAGTTTGTACGAGATGCGGTATCTATATATGTAGTGTCTTTGGTACTATCAAACGAACAGCGCTTGCAAATCATCATACATATTTAACCCTTAGCTGACTTTATTTACCAATATATTTTATTTACTCATTAATCTTAACTCTAATTTATTACTTCCTATGCCGATAGTACTTATTGTCCACCTTTTGAAAAAAGAATTGAATAGACGGGTGGAGACTGAAAGCGAGTTCAAAAGGAGTAGGCAACAACAACTTAAGCCTCAGTAGTTGGACCGCTGAATCGCATGCCTGAAGCTAGACAAATATCAAAATAACTAACCAAGCTGCCATTTCTGCAATGGGACTGTATATCAAACAAAGATTTCAATAATAAATTAGGTCTCTATATTGCGGTAATAAAGTTTCTTAAATAAGTCTGATCGCACAGATCTCGGTGATGGTAAGAGCTAAAGGTCCGACATGTATGGGACATACAACGTCAAAAATTCGGTAGAGTTCAAACAACGCACGAACAATACATATATATGTGACGATGAAAAATTAATATCTTTCGATGTAGTCTCTTTATTCCCGAGCATACCCGTAGAACTAGCTTTGGAGACGAAAGGACAAAAATACAGGAGTATACGAAAATACCTAAACAGCTATTTATGGAAATATTAAGATTCTGTATAGTAGAAAGTAGGTATTTCAAATTCGAGGACCAAATATACACGCAATTAAAGGGAATGCCAATGGGATCTCCAGCATCCCCGGTTGTAGCGGACATCGTGATGGAGGAACTCCTGGACAGCACAATCAACAAACTCAAGTACCCTCCAATACTACTTACGAAATATGTTGACGATCTATTTGCCATCACGAAAGAGAACGAGGTTCAGAACACACTTGACGCATTAAACTCTTTCCACCGAAATTTAAAATTCACCATAGAACTGGAAATGGATGACAAACTACCATACTTAGACTCTACAATAAACAGACATGGCAACCAACTAAAAATTAAGTGGTACAAAAAGCCATCAGCATCAGGCAGAATAATTAACTATTTTTCCAAACATCCCAAGAACATGGTGATAAATACAGCAAAGAGTTGTATTCAACGGATGCTGAACATAAGTGACGAAATTTATCACGAAGAGACGATATCGGAAATAAAACAAATTCTGACAGACAATGACTTCCCAAGGAAAATCATAAAATCTCTAATAGACAAGAACGGAAAAACAACAGCTAAAAATAAACAACAACCCAAAATTTACAAGTCCCTCACATATGTTCCACAACTTTCAGAACGTTTCGCCCATTCTGACTGCTACAATAAGCAAGATATACAGCTAGCCCACAAACCAAAGAACACAATGAAGAACATTTTCAATAAGACGAAGTCCAAAGTAGACACATTCGATAGGAGCAATGTGATATACAAGATTCCATGTAATGGAGATGGAAAAAACAGCTGCAACAAATTGTACATTGGTACAACAAAATCTAAACTTAGAACTAGGATATCTCAACACAAATCAGACTACAAACTCAGACATCAAACCACCATTCAAAAAACGGCGCTTGCGACACACTGTACGGAGAGCGCGCACTCGCCGAATTTTGAAGCAACAACAATCCTACAGCAAGAAAACCACTACAGCAAACGCTTCACTCTTGAGATGTTGTATATTATAGACACACACACTGACAAAAGGCTTAACTACAAATCGGACACAGAGAACTGCGCGCACCTATACAGACACTTACTGACCAAACAATAACTCAGTATCCAACTCCACGCCGAACGGAACAGACGTGTAAAACAATGTATGTAAAAAAGTTTGTGTTTTTGTATTAAGTCAATGTTACATTGTAATTGGAAATTGTTTTGTAGTGTCCCTGAAGATGGTTGCCGAGGAGCAACTGAAATATATTGGAAAAACAGCATACACATCTGTGTGTTTTACTTGACCTCGAGCCCGCAATACTCAAATTCTACGATTTAGAAAGGTCGCTAACTATCAACTTTATAACTTAAAATATGCAGAATATGCAAAAGCCCATATTATAAGAAACTCCATTTTTCAGCTTACATATTATCCTGGTAGGCCAGGGTTACTAAAAGGTCAACAACAGAAGATGAGTGATAAAAAATAAGTTTGATTTAAAAACGGCTAAAAGATTTGCCATAAAACTGTTTTGAAATACAATTTTCCATATGAGGTAACCGGCGTGCGTTGCTCAGGGTTCGGAATTGCTCGCGAGCGACCTCATCGGGAGCCGGGAGCACTGAGCAGCTTCCAGCTTGTAAGCGAAAGCACTTGGCTCTAAGCTGTGAGCCACAGCTCGTGAGCCGGGAACTATCAAACGGTTCTCGGCTCGTGAGCCCCAGCTCTTTGTTCTACGCTGGGAGCCACAGACTGTGTGGTTCGCGAGATTCTATTTACCGTGACTCGACTTTTATAATCGCGAAAAATACGGTCTCCATGGTAACAAGACCGCTAATTACTCAAGAAACTGCTCTTCAAGTCCACAAATGGCCACACATAGTAACATTGCCATGAATTTGACAATACTGAACCGCGATAAATACCATGGTAGACCAATACTAAAGAATATAGTCAAGATTATAGGAATCGTTTTAAACCACTTTCCGTTACCGACAAATCATTAAATCGCGGAAAAATACCAAAGAGGATCAAAAATAGTAACAATTCCAAACAAATTGTACTCCCTAGCATAAGAGCCATTCGAAGCTAAGGCTTCTCCATGGTAATGAGACCGCTAATTACTCAAGAAACTGCTTTCCAATACCACAAATTATAATAACATAGTCATGATTATGACACTACTGAACCACGATATACACCATGGAGGACCAATGCTAAAGAATATAGTCTCTTATTTACCCGTCTTTAATTGCCAACCATTAAATCTTCGTGATGGTCTAAACAAATCATAAAATATTGTATATATCCGTATTTGATCTTGACCCGTCAATTTACCCGTATACATTATACAAAAAGTTTTAAAAATTTCGCGACTTTCGGACCGTTGGATCTAACCATTTACGTGTCTACAATCGCCATCTATCATATCTTAATGATTCCCAAAAATCATAAATTTTGCAAATTTTGCAAAAAATTCAAGCTCAAATAATAATTTTTGACAATTTTTTGACAACCGTCTATTAAGTCTTCAAAATTATCTTTAATCATATGAAGAATTGCAACACCTCCTATTTTCCGTCTACATTGCCATCCATCAAATCTTCATAATAATCATAGGTCATATCATAGGTCATAAAATTGGCAAATTTTTTGATTATTCAGTTTGCGGTTTTTTAAATACTCATATAAAATTTTGCCGAATTTTGCGGTGTTGGACCATTAAATGCTTATAAGAAAATGTTCAACTTTCGCGATTTTTTGATCGTTCGGTCTTCAATTTCTATTTAAGCGTCTATATTGGTCATGTATCTAATATTTATAATGATGTTTATTTTTTATACATTTTACATATTTTGCTTATTTTTTACATATTTTGCATATTTTGCTATTCTTTGCATATATACTTTTTAGGGTCGGAAAAGATAAGAGTATAAAAATCTCGTGAACCCATATTTTGTTTTCCTTTGCTTTTATTTTCTTCGCGCTTTTAAATGTTCGCAATCAAGGCGACACCATGTTGCTAGCAAGAAGAAATATAAGCTAAAAGTTCAGATCAGCCACAAGTGTGCGCACCTTGAAAATAATAGGTGTGCTGAATTAAATGCTGTTGTCAGAAAAGCTATCGGCTCTGCCGTCAGTTCACCTTTCAACTACATGTGTGCTCGGCCCCTTACGCATTAGATTGGAAATGATTTCCTACTTAGTTCGCACTGAATTTGATTGCAATACTGTTATTATTTATACTCTTTGGTTTTTTTTTCGCAATTTATCGTGTTGAAATACGATTCTATCTCGTCGTCCTACTTTTTCCATTTTTATTCAGACTTTTTTAAGCATAAACACAAGAAGATTAAACGCAGACGTTTGAAAAGACGCACTTAGTAGGAGATAAGAATTGATGTTAGTATTTACGAATTCGGTTTGTAAGAAATAAAGCCAGAGTGTATTAAAACCTCACAGCGGATTTATTGCTATGGACAGCTCTGGTTGTCTGATAAAGTATGCTTTGAGTACTTGTATTTGTATTGTACTTCTCCTGAACCCTGAATAAGGGAAAACCTCAAAACTGAAATAAGCATATATTTTTTCTTTGAATATGCTAAAGCATATGAAATATATATATGCCGAAGGTATTTAGTTATATCAAACATGGGCATTTCCACGGAGTGGACACCGAGACCGAATATATGTAGGGGAGAATGGGGGGTTCTAAACCGCTGTGGGTTTTGAGCCACTCGAATATTGGCCACAAAAAAAATATATTTAAACTTTTTGTTTATGTCATATGACTCCATTCTTATTACCTAACTTTTGGCAAGCAACCTATCAGTCTACACCTTCTTTAAGTTCGTGAACCAGAACACGACTTTTTAAAATAGCGAGATATGGGGGGTTGTGAGCCACTTTGAAAAAAAGTCGGTTTTGACTTTCAAAGAGAATATTGCAATGACGCGCAATAAAACAGAGGTGGAACTCTTCAAAGAAGTAAAAAAAACTTTAAAAAAGGCAAACAAAAGAACAGCCACAAGCAAAAAGAGCTCGTATATAAAAGAAAACAAGCCTGATGCCGTCGATCAATTTTCACTCTTCATTGATATTTCTTAATTCAGAATAAGAGAAAAATGGTTAATTTTTCATTTAAAAAAGAATAATGGCTTAAAAACACGAGTTTTAAACTTTTAGATGGATGGCTCACAACCCCCCCACAAATTTTCGAAATGTGAAAAAATCACTTTTTTTCAATATGAAATAAAAAAACCCAATTTTTAAAACTAGTGATGAGGAAAGTTTTGTGCATCTTTTACCTAAAATACGAAATTTACAGAACGAAAAATATTGATTTTTGGCGAAGTTATGTTCGAAAAACAAAACTATGATCACAACCCCTCACTCTCCCCTAATATATATAAAAAGAGTTTTTTTATACCCTTGGAGAGGGTGTATTAAAATTGTCCGGATGTTTGTAACGCACAGAAGGAAGCATCTCCGGCCGCATAGAGTATATATATTCTTGATCAGCATGACGAGCTGAGTTGATATAGCCATGTCCGTCTGTCCGTCCGTCCGTCCGTGTGTTTCTATGCTATCTCCTCCGTCAGTTTTAAAGCTATCGTAACCAAACTTTGCACGAAGTCTTTTGGTACAAATACGCTGCACATTTGTCGGAACTGGCCTGATCGGATGACTATAGCATATAGCTGCCATAGGAATGATCGGATGAAAAAGTAGTTCTAGTGAAAAAAACTTTTTTGTTTTCAATGGTAGCGTTTCAGTTATAAATATTCTCTGTCTCAACACAATTTTAGAGACTTTAATCAAAATCGGATGAATATATCGTATAGCTGCGATATAATAAATGGCAGGCATATATGATGCCTCTATTTTTATTTTTTAACATTTCATTAGTGTCTTTGGCACTATGTATACTGCTACCCAAATGCTGCGAAAAAATAGAAACGAAAACAATAAATCTCTTTGATTTATGTCACCTTCGCGACTGGATTTTAAATTATCTACATTTCCTGACACAAAATTGAATGCAATCAGAAAAATTTTAACATATGATATCACCTCAAATATAAAACTGAATTCTGATTACACAAATCGTGTAGTTTACCTTTACTTTTCTTAAGTTCTTTTAGCCTAATTTGTAAACTTCTTCATTCAAAGTATGGTGAGCTCTACTACAGGCAGTAATGTGTATTCTAATCATATGATAGGCCTTGCACTTTGATACGTATTTTTCATTAAGTAACTTTTAAACAGTTCACATGGTTGTCAAGTTTTTTGATAATTGGATACCTTTAGGATAAGGTAAACGTTAGTCTTGTGTTGTTATTTATAACACTCATTTATCAATACCATAGCGATAAGCGGCTACCTTTTAGTTTCCGCACATTTAACGAGCTAGAAACAGGCGTTGTTTTTATGTTTTTCTCTTTTTGTAGATAAGCACAAGTGTTTTGGGTGTGTAGTAAGAGGACATACCACCATTTCAAATGGGAAGGGGAAGTCGGCACCTTCGACATTTACGAAAAAATATTGGGTGTCGGAGTTCAAACAGGAAGAAACAAGCAGCCAAGACGAAAAGCGTTCAAGGGGGTGGGTACTACAGAAATGGTGAAACAAAAATCCAGGAAATGGTATTGGACATTTCACAAAGTGTTTAGAAAAAATATTTTTAAATCAAATTTTAAAGTTTTTGAGTCAAAAATAGTCAAAATAATGGACTTTTAGCTAGCTAGCGAGTTTGACCTCGAGCCAGCTAAAAAATCCCAAATAAACGAAATAATATGTATGCCATCTGAGAACAGGCAAACATTAAACATCATTCTCCAAAATCGAATGTTTCGGTCACACTAAAGTGAACAGAGAACAGCTAATAGAATTGCTTTGTGTGTAGAATTGCAATTGTAAATCAAAGTTAGCATTCTCCTGGCAGTCCCTTCCTCCACCATTTAGTTAGTTTTTAGAATTCATACAAAAGACATATTACAGAATTTTAGCATTCTCTAACAAAAATGGAGAATTTTGCCACCTGCCTTGGCTATACAGAACTCATTTTTGACCCCTCACTAGGCTAAAACCCTCACCCCCATGACAACGCCATTGACACAGCAGCTGTTCCTATTGCTGGCACTTGGAAATTCGATAGCATATCGATAGAAAATCTAGCATAGGAAAATAGCTAAAGGTTGTCACAAAGCCTTGATCATCCGACACGGATGATGACATTTATCTCTTTTGAGAATACACAGATAGAATTAATTTAGAACATCCATAGAATGGCAGTGCAGCAAGGATATAAGTGTCAAGGGAAAGACCTCATCTCTATAAATATTAAAGAGAGTGTCATAATTCACTGACTGACTGACTGATTGGCAATCATCGCACAGCCTAAACGGTAAGAGATAGAAAGCTGAAATTTGGAAAATCCGCCCGCGAGGAAAATGGCCGGAAAATTCTGTATGAAAAACACTATTTTTCACCTGATTGGCTGAAAACTTGGTTTGTGAGTATAGTAAGTGACATAAATTGAACTGTGACTTTCCGAATGTTAGAAAATTTGACCCAGCGAACTATTTTTCACCTAAATAACTTAAAACTCGATTTGTGGGGATAGAAAACGAAATAATTTGTGATTGCATATTCCCACTAGGAAGTGGGAGAATATTGGGCGGGATATGGGTGGGATGTGGGTGGAAAGTGGGTGGGATGTGGATGGGAGGTGGGTAGTAAGTAGGTGATAAGTGGATGGGAAGTGGGCGGTAAGTGGGTGGGAGGTGGAATTGGGCGCGAAATGGGAGGGATATGGGTGAGAAGTAGGCGGGATATGGGTGGAATGTAGGTGGGAAGTGGGTGGAAGTTGTGTAAGAAGTGGATGGGGAGTGGATGGGATGGGGGTGGTAAGAACGCAGCAGCAAAGTCGTAATGGTGAAAAAGCAAAGTAGTAAAACGTTGACCTCAAGCCTATGTACAGGGTTGCCCATATTCGACGGACCCATCTGGCAACGCCATAACTTTTGACAGAGATGTCAGATCGCTTAATGACATACCGCGTTTGAAGCGTCAGTCCAAGCAGATTTTTACCATGGAACAATACACGCCACGCGAGCGCTCTGAAATAGTTGAAATTTACATTCAACAGAACAAGTCAATTGTGAAAACTCAACGTGCTTTTAAAAAATTAAAAAATGTGAAAAGTGCGCCTTCTAAGAACACCATTAAGCGTTTATACGAAAAATTTTCGACTGGTGAGGCTCTTTCTAATCCGAAGAGGCCAAATAAAAGTCGACCAAGGCGATCGGCCGACAATATCGCTGCCGTACGAGCCAGTGTTGAGAGGTCCCCAAGAACATCCCAAAAACGCCGTTCTCAGCAGTTGGGCATGGCTCGGTCCACTTTACAACGGATTATTCGCGTTGATTTGCATTTGTTCCCGTACAAAATTCAATTGACGCAAAGATTGTTGCCTGCGGACAAGCCTCGTCGATTGGAATGGGCCCAAAGAGTCATCGAAATGGCCGAAGATGACGAGCAATTTTGGAACAAAATTATCATGTCCGATGAAGCCCATTTCTCATTGAATGGGACCGTAAATAAGCAAAATTGCCGTATTTACGCCACTGAAAATCCTCAGGAGATTCAAGAAGTGCCTCTTCATGACGAAAAAGTCACAGTTTGGTGCGGCGTTATTGCGAAAACGGTCATTGGGCCGTTTTTCTTCCAAAATGAAAATGGCCATGCTGTTACCATCAACCAGGAGCGTTATCGCGACATGATGACCAATTTTGTGATGCCAATTATTCGTCGAAAGCGTATGAGGCAGTTCTGGTTTCAACAAGACGGCGCTCCACCGCACACAAGTCGCATAACAATCGATTTTCTGAAGAAATTGTTTCCGGGCCGTTTGATGTCGAAAAGTGGTGATTTGGACTGGCCACCGCGTTCGCCCGATTTGACGCCGCCTGACTTCTTCTTGTGGGGATATTTGAAGTCAAAGGTTTACGTTAACAAGCCAAGGACCGTAGAAGAGCTCAAGGACAACATTCGTGAAGAAATAGCCGCTATTCCGGCCGAAATGTTGGCGAAATCGATGGAAAATGCTGCAAAAAGGGCACAATACGCCATCAACGCCAGAGGCGGCCATTTGAGAGATATCATATTCAAAAATTGATGTAAACAAATCTACTTGGAACAAATTAAATGATTAAGATTGCCAACCGCCAAATTTTTATTTTTTTCTTTGATTTAAAAAAAAAAAAAATGGGTCCGTCGAATATGGGCAACCCTGTATGTAAGATTCAATTTCTGTGCTCTGCAGAGGAAACAAATTTATAGAATATTTAAAAAATTTGATAAATATTTGACTCTCAAGATTGACTTACAAATGATTCTGATATTGGTTCTATACTGTTCAAGGCGCAGCTAAGCGCGACGGACTTTATGCTAGTAAATTATAAAAAGTAAGACTCATGCCGCAACTTGACCATTGAAAATTGATACATTTTAGGTTGGCGGTTAAATGCATCAGCAAAAAGTTGTCGGAACCAGGTCTGTAAGTGGGTGTGCTTCCGAGATATCATATATTGCCAAAATGTGAATTTCAAGGTACCGTTTGCCTTGGTGTTGTCCAGATTTATGTGTAACTTAGAAACAAAGCTTAACAGTTTACTTCAGCTTTGCAAAATGGCTGTTTTTGTGGTAACCAAGCCATACATTGCGAAATGCGAAAAAAACCGGTTTTGGGGTTTTTGTATGGTGACTTCCATTTGGGAAATTGGCTGACGTTTTCTAAGCATTAGCTACTCGGCATGAACATGCACACAATTTCCCCAGTTATGTAAAACTTATACATAAATATGTAAATACATAGCTCACATTGCGATGATGTCAGCCTTTTTGAAGGAACAGGTTTCACTTGTTGCTGCCGCCCCTCTCCACCCCCTTCTTACTTATTTTGGAGGCTACTTCACCATGATATTATTTTAGTCTCGTATTACCCAAGTGCTTTTAGCTAGTGTACTGAATTTTGCTTTTGAACTACTTACAGGTTGTTATTAACCAAAAACTGTTGCCAACTACAATTATCCATGACAAAGTCAGGCACAACAAACACTCAGTCTATGAAATCAACAAGTGCGTATAGCAAACACAACTTTAACCTTAATGAATCACTCTCATTATTGTCTTTTGTATTGTTTACATGCCGAAGAAAATAAATAAAAAATAAAAACAAGCGCAATTTTCCTAGAGCCAAGTAAAAGCCGGCCAGCTACTGAAATCGATGCCACACAACTGGGAAAACGTAGTACGAATAACTGAAAATTGTGCAGCCAGTGCAAAACAAATACACACAAACGCACAGGCACACACACACACGTAGACTTGGCTGGTATGGTGGAAAATCGTACTCACACACAGAGTCGTCAGCAAACGGCGCTTGCCTATTGTATACACTTTGTTTATTTTCCCCCTTAAAGCTTCCATCAAATTATGCCAGCCTGACAGCGCTTCTACCCTCTCTCTCTTTCTCTCTACCCTCAATGAAAACGAAAAGCTTTGCTTAAAACAGAGCTTTATTTAGCAAGTCAACATTTTACCAAATGCGCATTTGGGTTGCAGAGTTGAACTAAAAATTTATGGTACAATATTAATTTTCTTTTCGCAACAATTTTGAGAAATATTTGTTCCTGGCCTTGAAAAACAACGCAGAAAGTTATTAAAAATTGTGGTAGAAGGGTGCACTGATAAGGGCTGTAAAATTGTAATGTAATTACCAAATAACATGACATGCGTTTTTTCCTTTTTTCGAACCAAGCTCAATATATGGGGCTTGAGTTCATTTCATACTAACATTTTTTAATTTCACGAGAAAAATCTATGATTAAATCAACTATTTTAACAAACAATTTTCCGCTGGGGGAAAAAATCGGGTCACAATACATCGCTATTCAATATATCTTTCATGTTCAATTATGCAAGCAGAAATATCGAAAGTGTGATTTATTAATAATGGATTTTGGTAGACCTCAACGAAATAAGATAACTTATTAAAAAAAGCACAAAGTAGATTTATTTGGCAAAAAGTCAAAAAAAAAGTTCCGATTTGTGGAAGAATCGATATATTTTTTAAAAGAGTATATCCAAGTGGTAAGAAAATCGAAAAATTTTTTTTTAAATTAAACCCCTTAAAGTTTTGCGAAGCCCTGAAAGTCAGCCATTCATTACTCCACGTGGTTTTGTTGTGGCAAAAATTTTTGTCTAAGTCTATTACCTTCCAAAATAAACGAAAATTGATTAAAACAATTTACTTTAATTGGAAACTATGGAAAATAATGTCCAAGGTATGTCTAATACAATTTCGTTTGAGTTTGTTCTTTATATGTGCTTTGTTGTTTTATGTGTTTTTGTTGTGTGTTGTTTTAGGGGAGCTTTACTCTCTGTTTTGTGAATTGTTGTTGATTGTGTAATTGGGTTTTTCCGAATTTTCCCGAACCCGTGAAATTACGATTTTTCTGACCACTTTGAGTTTGAGCATAAAAAATTGATTGAAGAATGCATACACGATCAGAATAATATGCACGACGTGTTACATAGAGCTATGGACTCTAGCGATCCACTGATCTCTAGTTTTA
>JAEIFU010002391.1:0-44703 GCA_018904235.1 Lordiphosa stackelbergi
TAGGAACAATGGTGAACTACTCTTCTATCAGCCATTCGTCCCACCCTTGCTCCTTGTGTAGTTTCCGGGGTAATTTTGAAAACGTTATATCTGCCATGGTTTGAAGACAGACGATTCTGCACTTAGAGATGTCATTACTAATTATAGTAAAATAAATCGATTTGCCAAGAAATGATAAAAATTTACATGAACGGTTCAAAAACAGAGTAAAAGAATCAAGCCCCCTCGAACCACCCCACCCTACCCCAAAAAATATTTTCTCTGGATGGTCAATGATGGAACCGACTTTTTAACTTGTTGCCCAAGCAGTTAATTGTAATAGGTATATTGAAGTCGGGCTACCTGACTGCAATCACTGGTCTTACTTGTTATAATTCTTTTTTAGAAACTCAACCAGAGTTATAGAGACATGAAACTAAATTGCTAGTATATAGAGAACTGATCAAAGTTTATGAAAATTGGAAAATTGGAGAGAAATACACTGTAAACTTTTTTGGTATAATTAAAAGAAAATTTAAATGTGATGGTTTTGGCAGTCGCCACACCAAGCCACTTTAAAACTTTTTCTGAAATTCTCTAACCTTAAAGCAAATTAGTTGAAAGTTTGAGAAAAATCAAAAATACGCTTCATCAAGAAAAATTTCAAAATATGATTTTTGCTATTATTAATAGAACAATATAATCTGAGAGTTTTGCTAGTTTCCCCCGGCCACCTTACAACTTTTCCTGGAATTTCCTCCAACCTTAAAGCCAATTACCTGATAGTTTAAAAAAAATCGAAGATACGCATCATAAAGAAAAATTCAAAATATATATATATACTCTGATTAAAACTATATTTTATATTAATTTATATCACAGTACAACACTAAAAAAAACCCGGCATAAGACCCTTCAATTATGATGAAAGGGACCTCTGTAAGCATCACCTCATACTCAGTCTCACCAAAATTGAGTAATCAATTTTAAAATGTGAAGTGCTTCATAAGCAGCAGATAAATAGATCATATCATTTAAATACTTTAGTACAGGGCATCTTGGCGTACCACAGTTTATCCACCAAAGACAGTTTTAATTAAAATTTAATTTTTTCTTGGTAGCAATGACGAATTTTACTCATAAGATTAATTTTATAATTTTTCGGAAGATTGTAATACCCAAATGGTCAATATTGTTCTAAGGCAGTTGCTGGTACAAAAATGCCTATAAACCCCGAACCAAGTCTTCGTTGGCAAAACTGAAAACGCAGATCTGTCTATTTTTAGATGTTGTTTATGGCCTATATAAATTGATTTGTGGGTGAGTCTTCAAATGGTGAGTATCATCTCTTAGGGACATGCAATAGCCCATTATGCCTTTCTAAACAGATATTTTAACAAAAATCTACCGAGCGCTTTTAAAAATATTCAAGAATAAAGGTTTAACTCCTTGTGGAGGTACCTTAACCGTTTGCACGATTTAAGTGAATTTTTTATATGTCGTTCCCAATGACCCTGTCCACATTTGCTGAATTTTGGAGAATATTATCTTAAACCATTAAAAACTAAGTTAAAATTGTTGTCGTTGTGTGTTGCAAGTACAAAAGTAGCCATAAACGCGAACCGAGGCTTCATTTGAAAACTGAGTATGAGGTGATGCTTACAGAGGTCCCTTTTATCATAATTGAAGGGTCTTATGCCGGGTTTTTTTAGAGTTGTACTGTGATATAATTAATTAATATAAAATAAAGTTTTAATCAGAGATATACATTAGTGGGCATAATTATTTTGACCAAAAATAATTCATAAATTAATCATTATATCTTTCAAACAAAAAATCCTAAAATTTTGAAATTTATATCAGATACTGGTATAAAAGTAAGTTTTCAATAACACATAAGTAGTACACTATCGGCTGCTTATGTTAGAAAACATAAATCAAAATGTGCAAATGGAGGTTGGCATAAGTATTTTGACAAGATTTCAAAATGGATTTATTCTCAGCACAGGACCTCAAATGCTAAAACAAAGATTGGTTCTAGACAAGTTTTTCACGCTGAAACCGAATCTGGCTTTAGAAATTGCATATCTTTAATGGATTAACTGTAAAATGGACATAAAAATGCAAAAAAGACCATTTTTACCCATTTTCCCTGGATTTTATGTCATAGAAACGAGATATTTTTTAAAAATTTGATTTGTCAAGTTATAGTACTTAGTTTTATCTGTAAATTGTAGTTTATACTTTCTTAATTTTTATAAGATATAAGTTCGTGATCGATATGCGAAGAATGGCCGATTTGCATGAAAATTTAAATTTTTTGTGCTTTTCATGAGCTACAATGGCGATTTTAAAGCAATAATGCATATTTGGGTGCGTTCTACCTCAAAAACTAACTGGCGCCAGTGTAGCTCATGAAAAGCACAAAAAATTTAAATTTTCATGCAAATCGGCATTTGAGGTCCTGTGCTGAGAATAAATCCATTTTGAAATCTTGTCAAAATACTTATGCCAACGCCCATTTGCACATTTTGATTTATATAAGGTTGTCAAAAAAGTCTTGCGGTATTTCCGCAAGCTTGTCTTTGCAAGCGCGTAGTTCTAGTTGTATTCGTCGCGTCGGTTCACGCTAGAGCTTTTTGGAAAGCTCTTTTCACGCGCTAACACGTGTTTGATTTATTGTTGTTTGTTTTTGGTCGATCGTGAGTTATAGCGTCGCAAACATGGAGCAAAATAAAGAGAAAATACGGCATATTTTACAGTACTACTACGATAAAGGCAAAAATGCATCTCATGCTGCCAATAAAATTTGTGCAGTTTATGGACCCGATACAGTTTCCATTTCCACCGCACAACGATGGTTTCAACGTTTTCGTTCTGGTGCAGAGGTGATCGAAGATGCGCCACGGTCCGGAAGGCCTGTCGTCGAAAATTGCGATAAAATCGCTGAATTGATCGAAAGAAACGTCATCAAACCGTTATAAACCATTTGAAGAAGCTTGGATTCAAAAAGAAGCTCGATGTATGGGTGCCACGCGACTTGACGCAAAAAAACATTTTTGCCCGTATGGATGCATGCGAATCGCTTCTGAATCGCAACAAAATCGACCCGTTTTTGAAGCGGATGGTGACTGGCGATGAAAAGTGGGTCACTTACGACAACGTGAAGCGCAAACGGTCGTGGTCGAAAAGCGGTGAAGCTGCCCAGACGGTGGCCAAGCCTGGATTGACGGCCAGGAAGGTTCTTCTGTGTGTTTGGTGGGATTGGCAGGGAATCATCCACTATGAGCTGCTCCCCTATGGCCAAACGCTCAATTCGGACCTGTACTGCCAACAACTGGACCCCTTGAATGCAGCACTCATGCAGAAGAGGCCATCTTTGATGAACAGAGGCCGAATTGTCTTCCATCAGGACAACGCCAGGCCACACACATCTTTGGTGACGCGCCAGAAGCTCCGGGAGCTCGGATGGGAGGTTCTTTTGCATCCACCGTATAGTCCGGATCTCGCACCAAGTGATTACCACCTATTTCTGTCCATGGCGAACGAGCTTGGTAGTCGGAAGTTGGCCACAAGAGAGTCCTGTGAAAATTGGCTCTCCGAGTTTTTTGCCAATAGGGAAGCGAGCTTCTATAAGAGGGGCATTATGAAGTTGGCATCTCGTTGGGAACTCGTCATCGAACAAAACGGCGCATATTTGACTTAAATCGCATTATTATAACCAATTTTATGAACAATTGAAAATTCAATAAAAATACCGCAAGACTTTTTTGACAACCTTATATTTTCTAACCCAAGCAGCCGATAGTGTACTACTTAAGTGCTATTGAAAGCTTACTTTTATACCAGTATCTGATATAAATTTCAAAATTTTAGGATTTTTTGTTTGAAAGATATAATGATTAATTTATGAATTATTTTTGGTCAAAATATGCGTATCTTCGATTTTTTTTTAAACTATCAGGTAATTTGCTTTAAGGTTAGAGGAATTTCCAGGAAAAGTTTTAAAGTGGCGGTCGAAAGCGAACTGCCAAAACCATCACATTCAAATTTTCTTTTAATTATACCAAAAAAAGTTTGCAGTGTATTTCTCCAATTTTCCAATTTTCGCAAACTTTGATCAATTCTCTATCACTAGCAATTTAGTTCATGTCTCCAGCTACTCTGGTTCCCGAGTTATTACTTTCTAAAAAAAAGCTTATTAAAAAAGGTCTTTTGAGGATATCTCAAAGACATTGCATCAAAATGACCCAACATTGGGCCAGATCAGTTTGGTTTGAAGTAATCTATCCTGCTGTAAAGGAAATTTCAAAATCCCAGACTTTAGGCACCCCTTCCCTTATCGGGCTAGACCCTTTGGTCAAAATAAAAATAATGTTAATAAAAAAATTTCAACTAAAAGCATTAAAGATATTCTTCTGGAATGGAAAGCAAGCGAATTATATAAATTATTCTCAACCAAATATGAGCACACTGTTTGGGCACAAGTGCCCGCCTTTTTGTAGACAGGGTTTGGGTCGAGCAAGCTGTGCACAATTTGTTCAGAGTAAATTGTTGTTGGAAAGTGAATACCCTAATTGATTAAAATGACGTGTAAACTAACTAGATGTGGCATCGGTTACTAAAAGAAGCAGAAGAAGGCTTAAGCATTGATTTGAACTGATTTCTGCTTCGATTCATATGCTTCAATTAGGTTGTGTACAAAAATGGGTCATCCCTCAGCAACGCTCATTTAACAGTAAAACAAGCCGTGCTCTTAAAATTCCCCGTTCAGAGCGAAATGGCAACTGACAGCTGAAAAATAGAGAGATAGAGAACAATGCTTGGCTGAGATTGATGTGGTTTTTATTTGTTTTTTGTTGTTGTTTTTTTATGATATACCATTTAAATTATACTCTAGTTATCAGTGCAGAACTTTTTCTTCTTATTCAACACCTGCGTGCACGTACTCATCATCCCATTGGATGTGAGGGCCATGCAAAATAGGATTTCTTCGATATTCTTTTGTTTGTGTTTGTCTTGTTTTAACTAAGTCCATGCGATTCTTCTCCTCGCAATACCGTTTTGGCGTTTATAACAAAATACTTAAGAATAATTTGGGGTGGGGGTTTGGGTTGGGGTATGGGTATGTGATGATCAGCATTCTAGGAGCCCAAGGGAGACATGCCAATCTGACGTGGATCGGCCCCTTGCTGTGTGGCACCCATTTCCAAATTTTTGATCAACATCTGTAGCCAGACTTTGGTCGATTGATCATCCTGCAGGCACTGCGAGAAGGTGCCATCGCGCAACTGATCGGGCAAGCATTGACCCAGAGCTTTTCGGCCGCTGTGAATTGGAAACGGTGCATTGTAACTGTGTAAGTGGAGTGAGAGTGTGGATAAGGGCTTACCGCGTGTTGTCCGAGAGGCGCACATAGCAGCGGACCACTTGCTTAAGCAAGCGAGCACATGGTTCCTTGGACAACTGGATGACCATTTTGCCCTGAAAAAATGAAGAGAATTGAAGCAATTAACACTTTTAATCTTCGTTAAGCTTTTAACTCTTCTTTTTTTTTGCCTGTCCACCAATTTTTTTTTTTTTTTTGTCACTTACCAGCGTAATGGCCACATGCGAGAACCGTTCATAGGTCTGACAGATGTAAGTTAGTCCCGATTCATCCAGCAATATCTTTTGTATAATAAAAGTGGCCACAGTCTTGCTCAGCTCCGAGCCGCTTTCCATGATGCTCAAACAAAGTGGCACAATTTCGGTGGTCAGCAGAAAGGTAATCACTTCCTGCCCATCGGTCTTCACCAATGCTCCAATCACACCCAGGCTGGCCAAGCGCAAGTATTCGAACGGACGTGTCTTTGAGGTGGTGGACAAAAAGGGATACAAGTAGAGGTGTATCTGAGCCTTCAGAAAGGCTGTGCGCGTTTCGGGATGCGAGGCGACGCACTGCAGCAAGGCCAAGGCATTGCAAGCGCGTTTCGACTGATGGGCCGTCAAAGTGGGCGGTGTAATCGATGGATAAATGTTGACAATCTCCTGCAACAAGGCGGAAGCAGTGCCAAAGCTGTTCCACAGCATGGGTGCCAGATCGGAATCACGCTTCTTGCTTAGCTCCAGCAAAGCAGTTTCGCGTGTATTCGGATGGGCCAGCTCGTTGATCCATTGGTACACCTAAGGGTAGGCGTTGATTTGGGGCATAAAAGGAAGAGCAAAATAGTGGCTTACCTTTTCCTGCTCGCTCTGCTGCTGTTGTTGGGGATTCATGCAAGGACTTGGCTGGGCACTCATTCTAATTCTAGTGACTTCCACTTGGGGCAAATATTAGAGGAAAAAGAAAACAAGTCAAATTTAGTGTGACCGCAGCCAGCAAACCTTAAAATACCTTCCACTGCGAAAATTATCGATAGTTTTGTGTTAATCAGTGATAGTTCAACACTGTTTTTGACACTTCGACGTGGAATTTTGAATCACGAACTCGTCGACAACGAACTGCCAAACACGACCCAAAAATTTCATTCTGTGAAGATTTTCAAAGCAAACGGAGGTGCGTTTTGTTTATTATTTTTTTGTTAACTACTAAACAATTAAAACAAACAAATTATTAAATAAAATTTTAAGGAAATGGGCAAAAGCTAAGCTTTAAAGCATGGCAGGCGGTATAGGGTTGTAATTTGCAAGTAATGCTCTACTAGGCAAATGACACACTTTCTATTTGTTATAAATCCAAAATGAACAAACGATTTAATTAAATAAATGCAGTTTAAGTACCAAGAGAGCTGTTCTAAACACAAAAAAGCGGATTCTATCTGTGACGACGTCGTCTACGTCATCACTGGGCCTCTGCCACGTCGTCGTCGTTTTGTCTCTAGTTGTAGTTCTTGCTCACTCGCTCACCAACACTTACTTATCTCCCTCCCCTTTTTCTTTTTACAGCTTCACCATTCACTGAGAGAGACATGGACAAGGTTGTTAAATTCGCTGAGCCTGGACGTGCCTTTGCCAAGGATTCAATCCGTTTGGTCAAACGCTGCACCAAGCCCGATCGCAAGGAATTCCAAAAGATTGCCATTGCCACCGCTATTGGCTTTTGCATTATGGGTTTCATTGGATTCTTCGTCAAGCTGATACACATTCCCATCAACAACATTATTGTGGGCTCGTAAGGTCTTAGATGGAGGAGCAGACCCCCAGAAAAACAACAATTAAAAAAAAAAAGAGCATCATTAAAGAAACCTTTTTTATCCACCCAAACTTTGTCTGTCCGTCTGTTTCTACACACTAAAAAAAAAACGTTGGTAAATGTAACATTTTTCATTGGTAAATTCACCAATTTACGTCTTTGATTTTTCGAAATTTAAATGTCTGCACTTTTGATTTTTTTTGTATATAAGGAAAAAATCAAATTACTGCACTGCTGCGCTGCTGGTTGCCTGAATAATTTTGTTATTCCGTAAAAAATAATAATAGATTTATTAATTGAAAAAACTTTTACTTACTCTGCATCTCCGTTCCCTTGCACCGAAATTTTGATGTGACTGACGTTTCAGACGAGCTGGGCCACGCCGTGCGTCTGAGTCAGGGCAATTAAAAGCTTACTTAAACTGAATGGGACTCTGATGTGTGTAGAAAATGTTTGCATAATTGCCTGCTTGCAATTCTCAAGATCTAATTCCTCACTCTCACCATATAAATAGCGCATACGAAATTTGCGAAGAAAAAATCAAAATTGTTAGCATTTTGAAATCAAAGGGAAACATAGTTAAGTTTAAATGACTTTTGTCTTGATTATACGTTGAAATCGGTAAAATCAACAAGAAAAATCATTAAATCAAAAATTTTTAGTCAAAAACGAAAAATGTTACATTTACAATTTTTTCTTTTTTTTGTGTGTATGCTATCTCCTCCGTCAGTTTTAAAGCTATCGTAACCAAACTTTGCACGAAGTCTATTGGTATAAATACGCTGCACATTTGTCGGAACCGGCCGGATCGGATGACTATAGCATATAGCTGCCATAGGAACGATCGGTTGAAAAAGTAGTTTTAGTGAGAAAAACTTTTTTGTTTTCAATGCTATCGCTACCAAACCTCGTATTTATAAGTTCTTTTTGCTTTCACATAATTTCAGCACATAAAAAAGCACAAAAACTTTGATAATTTCAGCAAGTTTTATGCAAATCGGGCAACTATATAGTATAGCTGCCATACAAAAGATAGATCTGAAAAAAAGTTTTAGTATGAAAAACTTTTTTGTTTTCAATGCTATCGCTCCCAAACTCATTACTGATTAATATGATATGCTAACAAATAATTCTGTCAAGACTGATCCAAATCGGATGACTATAGCATATAGCTGCCATAGGAATGATCGGTCGAAAAAATAGTTTTAGTGAGAAAAACTTTTTTGTTTTCAATGGTAGCTTCTTTGTACGTTCCAGTTATGAATATTCAGGCATGTCTCTCAATTCCACTTCCACGGCAACCTTTCGAAAGTGGAATTGATTCATGTTCTCATAACACCAAAACGAACAAGTTTTTCGTTTTGAAAAGTAATGCTTGTTAGTCGGTGGAATGAAAAGTAATTGCCAAATTACGCACGCTTACAGTTGCTAGATGTACATAAAGTAAATTTTTCTTAATTCTGTGATCAATTTAGAAATTGTTAGTGAAATTTAATTGTCACTCTAGTCTTTAATTTATTTATAATGATTTTTTTTGTTTTATGTGTCCAGATTTTGCTGTGCAAACAAAAACGAATAGTGAAACATAAAAAGACAGCCTCTCATTTCCGACTGTTCCATTTTCGATCGTTTCGTTTGGAATTCTGGTTTTCTCTATTGTGAACCTAGTGCCATTTTCGCTTGTTCCAGTGGAATACAAAAGTAAAAGGAGAGCCATTTCATTCGAAATTTAGTAACACAAAAACAAAAACTAATTTGAAACATGAGTGTTTTGACAAAAGTCAAAACACTTATATCCTCAGTACAGGAGCCTTCTCCAAATGGAAATAAAAATTTATGATCTTGATTTGACATGCTGGAACCCTGAATCTGGTTATATAAACTCCATATCTTCCATGGATTAGCTGCAAACTTATTTTAAATTCAGAAAATGGCTCATTTTACTCCTCGGTACATTCGAATCTTTTAGAAATCGATTATTTTGAAAATTATTTTTTTTGATAATATAGCATCAAAACCTAGGGTTCAAAAGGAATGAACAAAAATCTGTTTCATCCATGCCAAGGAATTTTCAATAATAGTGTAGTTGTAAGGCTGGCCAATGAAAAATATGAGAAAGGCGGGACACGTACCTCTTAAATTTGAAAAAGATATATTTAGTATCATAAATTTTGGATTATAACGTTTTTCTTCAAAATCCAACCGATTCTGTTGAATTCTCACCCATTTATAAAATTTCATACAACCAGCCATTTTTTGCGGATTGATAATGAATTTATAGCTTATGAAATGATTGAAATTTTTACTTATAGTAAATGTATATAGTTGGTACGAACTAATGAATGTTAAGATTAAAAATTTGAAAATGATCTGATTTCTACTAGATTCGAAATGTACTAAAAGGGGTAATATCAGCCATTTTCTGCATTTTTATTAAAATTTACAGCTAATCCATAGTTGATATGGAGTTTAGTAACCAGAATCGACTTCAGCGTGTCAAACTTGGTCTAGAATCATCAATTTATTTCCATTTGAACTCCTGTACTGAGGATATAAGTGTTTTGACTTTTGTCAAAACACTTTCTTGACAGCTCTAAAAAATCATGCTTTATTTGTTTTATATTTTAAATGTCAAAATTATATGGATTTGGATCCTTTTTCGGTATTATTACTGTAATTATGAATCAGAATAAAATAAGAAAAACATTTTACAATATATAAAAAAGCCTCTTTTTGCAATAAATGAATTTTTTCGTGTCAAAACACTTTCTTGACATACTCAGAAGTTGCCATATAAAACGGCAGAAATATATAATGCTCCAAAAGATATAAACTTCGGTCAGCCGAAGTTAGCTTTCCTCTATTTTTTTTTTTTTTAGTTAGCATGCATCTAGAAATGTGTATGTGTATATGTGTAATATTAATATGTGGTTGCATTCAACTTGAATGTCCCTTTAATTGTAAATTTCTCATAAATAGTGAACATCTCCCAAAATTCCACTCTTCACAACAAAATCGTAGAAGAAAAAAAAATTTACCGACAGCCTACTTCAGCTTGTGTTTTTGGGTAAGGTGAAAGAGCGGGGCATTGTATAACACTATGCAACACTAAAAAAGTTGATACGGTCGGGACCAAAAAATTCTGAAAGGGTATAATGGTAGTACTAAAACCTCGCTTGGGTTTGGTCTAGTTAGCCGCCGATTTCTTTTCATAGCACTTTTGAAGTTTTAAGCATATGATTGGGACTTGTAACCCATATTCGTAAACTATTTGGAATTTCCAGCTTTGACGTCTTAATGAAGTTTTTGCTCTTGACTTGGCTTAGCAAAACACTCCCCAAGTAACAAGTCAAAATAGTTCCGCAAAATAGAATTGCAAAAATGTCATATACAGCTATGCTCCGGTTTTCACTTTGAGTTTGCGATTTATGATTTGAGCAAATTCGTACGATTTCACCTCGTGTGCTCCGTAATCGCCAGTTTTGATATCGATAATGTTTCATTTCAACTCTGTTGTGTCATCTCCACAACAAAAACATTTTACAGAGCGCCATTACAGACGTGTTTGTTTGGCCAAAATTTCAAGCACTAAAATGCCTTTTTTATTTTCAATTGTCGCTGATGTAAAAACACGGCAAATTGCATAAGACGCAGACATCATTTATGATGAAAAATATGTCGGTATTTTCATTTGTCAGATGAATGGTAAGTGTGTGTATAAAAATATGAACTTGTTTTTAATAGAAAAGATTATTGTTTTTGAGTTCTGGGAATCGTTTCAGATTAGATACAAACACAAACATTTTTACTAATTTTATCGAAAATACGAGCAGATCTTCAAGCCATCCCAATAGCGCAGTCAATCCCCAACTAGCAGCAAAGCAGTGGTATCTTTGCCGCCCACTTTTTTACCAGTTGTCTGTTGCAAAGGATCCCATATAAACATGGGCAGGAGTACATTTGGAAAGATACTCCACAATATTATTCAGTTGCTAGAAAGAATAATATGCAGAGGAAATAAATTTACAAATGACACCAAGTAGAAATTCAGAAATCGCGAGAATACTTTTTTACTCCAAATACCAACTTCCTAGTATTATCGCATGTGTAGATGGAACACACATTCAAATTAGGAAAACCAACAAACCAATGAATCTGTGTTTTTAACAGAAAAGGATATTTAGTTTAAATGCCATGGTAGTAAGCAAGTCAACGAAAACGTTTGCACAGGTTACATTTTCTTAATTTTTGTGTTTATTTCAGGTCTGTAATTACAACATGGAAATTTTGGCTATTGATGCTACTCATCCTGGATCTTGTCATGACGCATTTATTTGGATGAATAGTCAGGCAAGAGAGTATATATCTCGAACATCAATTCGATAGCTTTAAATATTGGGGATTCAGGATACGCTTTATAGAACATTCTTGTTTTAACACCAAATAGAAGTGCTGAAAGTGGTTCAATGCAGCACATTTTCAATAAAAAACATTGGTGCAGCATCGAAATATTGTTGAAACGCACTATTGGCGTTTTAAAAAATGATTCGGTGCTTAAGAAATCCTTAAACTATGAACCTGTCTTTGCTGGCAGAATTATAAATGTGTGCTGCGCTTTTATACAAACATTTGCCGTAGCGAAGATTCATTATTTGATGATTGGAGCCCCATAAAACCTCGAAAAGTAAACATTAATGAGCACTAAGACCGCTATGATTGTGTTGGAGTCAGAGAGATGAAATAGACGTAATCTATTTTAAATATAAATACATATGTAAACGAGGAAATCATATTTATTTCATTATCATGCGTTTAATTTCACTACACTTAAATATTAGTCTTATTTTCAAAAGTAAACTTAAATTGTCATTTGAGTATGTACTTATTTCATTTTGGTTAGGTTCAGTCATATGTAGCCAGAATTTCAATTTGATCTGGCAGATTCTCGAGAATAAAAAAAAAGTATTTCACTTAAGACTAAAATATGTTTGGGAACCCTACGTACTTTCTAACAGAGTATTTTTATGATGGATTTTAACACTCAATTTATCTCGTTCGATATCCTCTATATTTCGAAGTGTTGTTTCTGCTGGGTCATCATAGATTGAAGATTACCAAGTAAATCAATTTTAAGGTCTCTGCCTGTGTGGGCACAAAGATCATCCAAATTCTGTGGTGTTCATAGTGCGAGCTTTCTTTACTTGGTTCCATTATTACATCCTCTGAGCCAAGTGCAATTGTTCACTTTCAGATATGGGCAAATCATCCTCATTGAGGTCCACCTGCTCGCTTTATCAGAACAACATTTTGGTGACAGGTGTTGCCTTCATCCTTGATGTGTGGAAAATCATTGCAAAGTTGGTGCACCAAAGACCATTGCGCCTGTGCCTTCCACCATTGTACAGAGAGTCCACACAACCTTGCAATCTCTTTCCTGGATCGGTTGGATCACAACTTGAGAGTAGGGGCCACCAACGGTACTTTTAACCTCCCGCTTCTGTTGCGTGCCAATTGCGCACAACAATTTTCCAGTCGACCATACCTTTAAATGAACACAATGGGTCACTACAGCATTGCTAACATATTTATAGGTACATACCTTTTCGCAACCTGCCATGTCTTTATTTGGAGGTCCTGCTGCACAGGTCGATTGCCAACTTTGACCACTCTGCCATCAATGGCAGTCCGATCACCCTTGGCAAACCCCTGGCCAAGTCAGGTTATCTCTCAGTAAACAATGGAGAAAGATTTCGCTGCCCTGACTGCATTCTTATGCTTGCCTCAAATTAATGGTTTCAATTAATAAAACTAGAAGGCGAATTTTAATTATACCGAATTACTTACATGTTTGTTTATTTCAATAATAAACACTCTTTGAAAACAGCTGACAGAGTTGCCAACGCTCGTAGCCATAATTTTGCAACTTTGCCGCTAATATTTTTACTATTCAAAAACTTGATTGTAGTTCTGTTCTATTTCCTTAAATTATTTAAAACCATAATTAACCCCACACTAAAAATCTGGCTTAAGCTTGTATGTGAAGCTTGAAGTATTGTTTCGTATATTTTTACGTTCCGCAGTCTAACACGGGCAACTCTAGTAATATCATTTCGGTTATCGATAGTTATGTATCGATATATACCGTGGCCAAATCGCAAATTGTTGTTGTCAAAAGGCATTTTGCTGTTTGTGCAATTATGGGAGGGTTAGGAAAAAATTGTTTAACACAAGAGTTTAATCCAAATTGTATAAGCGAGTCCACAAACACAATCTAAAATAGTCCATGAATGTAAAAAAATGGTTCATAGGAAACCAGCTCTTTATCTCTAGCGACAATTTCCATTTACTTTCATTTCACGGGACTCACAAGTCGTCTGTTTTAAATCGGCGAAATTTTGCGATTTGCGAATTCCTGAGTATAAAAGAGTACTTAATTGAAGTTTGTTCGTACTAACGGTTTGTTAATTTTGGTCTAAGCAACAACTTTTACCTACATTACTTGTCCAAATTTGTAACGGGTTTCAGGAAAAAGTTGGAAAACTGGAAAAAAAATTGTGAAAACTTGGATTTTTGGCACATCTTTTGTAATTTTAAGTACGAAGATGTATTTTTTTTTATTTGCTACATAAAAATGTTTTGTAGGCCAAACCAAAAGCAACAACTTTGCTGAAGACATAGAAGCAAAATTCAAAATACTTAACGAGATATGGTATCGTTAATCCTACTCTGATGCTGAAAAGTTCAAAGTTCAATAAAAAGAAAACAGCAGCTAACCAGACCAAACCCAGACAGGGTTTTCGTACTACCATCATACACTTTCAGAATTTTTTGGTCCCGACTGTATCAACTTTCTTGAGTTCAAAAATGTGTCACAGTGATTTAGTTTTAAATTATAAATTAAATAATGTTTTTAGTCTTTGGAATAGTTAAATTCATTGTGTACAAGTTGTGGAGAAAGTGGCTGCTCTTTGCCAAGTCACACTTGTCAGTGCTGTCGATTAGGCTTTTTTTCGAACCAATATGATGTAGCTGGAAATTTATGAGTGAATTTAATAATTTGGCGGCCATTGTGGTCCAAATACCGGTTGTAAATAACAAAATATTTGCAAAAGTGAGCTTCAGAAACCCTTGGTGTAGATAGGATCCCTTTCCGGCCTTACAGGGGACTGAGCAAAAAAAAACTAAATAATTTGTCTTCCCATCTTCTATATGTAGCTATCTGTCACATAAACTTACTTAAGGATAATGATATCTAGAAGATAACAAATCGGCTCTAAATTGTAAGTTTATTAGACACATAGCAGCTATATAGAGGATTGATATCAGCAATTAGTGATGTCTATTAGATAGATAGATAGATAGATTATTCTTTTATTCATTATAATTTTACTTAACTCTAAAACTTACAATAAATTACAAAAAAACACTGAACAAAAGATTACGACATTGACCGCATGGCCGTCTGTCGGGAAATAAGTTGGTTACATAAATTCATCTATAATTAGTTTTCTATATTTAAGAGCATCAGTAACAAACAAAATCAAGTTTTTCCAATTTTCACCATCTGCTCCATTCAATACGTCTATTATTTCGTCATGGCTTAGGATTTGTTTTTGAAAACATCTATGGCGGATTCGTTTTAAAACTGGACATATTCAACTTCTTTCTTGTTGCATATGAAACAGTTTCGATTGTGGAGCCCATTTAGGGATATAAAACTGCATCTCGACTTGAAAATCCACATTATCTTGGTACTATTATAGTTGTCATTAAAATAACTTCTTCCAATGCTATGGTCAAGGTTTTTATAGACTCTGGAGGAGTTCATACATCTTTTGTACATTTTTTGTCTGTTCCACTCTTTTAGTCGGCGAAGTAAATTCTCACCCTTTTTACCCCAGATTTCCTTGCTGTTAACCTCGTTGAAACATATGTTAAATGTTTCTCCTAACGTGCTAATGCATCTACTCCAGTAAATGTTTTCGTTTATAACGGTTTTGGCCAACTTATTTGGTAATCTGTTTTCGTCATAGTCAAATAGTGTTTTCTGAATATATCTCAAATGTAATTCAAGTGCGTACAATGTACAATGACAGCAATTGAAATGAACTAACAACTTCGTTTGTAAAAATATGTATTAGGTGAACGTGTCGTATGATTAATATTTTTAAAACTTTGAGACCCTGTCACGCCCATTAAAAACTAAACTAAAATATTTTGATTTTCACAATTATTAATTATACAACAAATATTAGCTTTGGGAATGCTGAGACCTCCTTTTTTCCATTTTGCTGGTTTGGGGACCGCTCTAATGTACATGTGGCTATGAGGAAGACCTGTTTCTAACATTAGGCATAATGTTGGCGTATTTTGTGGCAATTTAAGTGTCCGTTTTAGGAAGAAAGTCTGAAGCATATCTACTCATCAAACCATCCGTGTCCCCAAACTTGTGCTGCGTAGCTCTGGATCGATCTACATACAGCCAAATACAGCTTCCATTTTGCTGTTAAACTTATGTCATTTTTCATTAAAAAGTTTTTCCACGTTGCGTTAAAACTACATTTTGCCGATTCGTTTCTTTTTTCCAGGTGTTTTTTTTTTTAAATCATTTTTGGTGTTAGCAAGACTCCAAGATAATTATACTCTGAAATTATATCTATTATTGCACCACTTCTCCGCCTCTGCTAGTCGTCCACCTCTAATAAAGACCATTATTTTAGACTTTTCTAAGTAAACCTCCATGTACCAACTATCACAGTATTGCTCTAATTTATTGATCATCAACTGACTATATCGTCAGCGTAAAACAGAAGTCTTATATTAATATCGTCAATGTAAAGACCATCTCCTTAATGGTCATGTAAGTCGTTCAGGTAAAGCGTGAATAGCAATGGCGACATAAGACAGCCCTGCTTCACACCTGAATGGGTTTCGAATGGCTCAGATGTTGTTGCAGAGTTTGTTTGCCGGTATGTCTCTTCTAAAAATATGACTAGTTTTGAAGGTACTCCCATATTATGCAATTTATACATTAGTAACTGTCTGGGTACTTTGTCAAATGCTGTTTTGAAATCTACAAAAAATGCAAATACTTTTTTCCCCTTATTAAACATGTAGTGAACAATTGTTGATAGGTTAAAAATGTTGTCAGTAGTTGAATATTTCCGTCTAAACCCTGCTTGGTATTCGTTTAAAACCTTATTTTCATCTGCCCAAGTTGTTAGTCTGTCTGCCAGAATTCCCTTCACAATTTTGGCTACAGAGTTCATAAGGGATATTCCTCTATAATTTGAAGCTTGCATTTTGTCTCCATTTTTATACCCGTTACTCGTAGAGTAAAAAGGGTATACTAAAGTCGTGCAAATGTATGTAACAGGCAGAAGGAATCATTTCCGACCATATAAAGTATATATATTCTTGATCAGCATCAACAGCCGAGTCGATTTAGCCTTGTCCGTCTGTCCGTCCGCCCGTCCGTCCGTCCGTCTGTCTGTATGAACACCTAGATCTCAGAGATGGTAAGAGATAGAGGTTTGACATGTATGGGACAAATGCTTTTTTATCTGCACGCAGATCAAGTTTATTTCAAATTTTGGCCACGCCCCCACCCGCCCCCGCAATTAGGAAAAAACGTTATATCTCATACAGTTTTAAAGATAGACGTACCTTTTAGAGATACTTAGTAATTAGCAAAATAAATCGATTTGCAGAAGAAATAATAAAGATCGGATGAACGGTTCTCAAGTTATAAGCAAAAAAGTGATACAAAATCAATAAGTTGGTGAAATGACAGTTTCTGGCTGCTAGCAGCATAGATGTCGTCAGTTTGATCTAACCTGAACATGTTTACAAATAAAAGAACCTTCGGTGAAGCCATAATGGCTCATGCACAAGCGCAGCAAAGTCTTTTATACCATTTGGTATGTACAATTGTTGATTCTATGCTTTGCTTAGTATATCTTGTAAGAAATCACTTTCTCTATTGTAAACAAGCTTGGCAAAGTTTACAGATAAGTTTGTTATCGGCAAATTGTGTATGAATTGGTAGTAATTGTATGCAAATATATCGTCCACAGCGATTGCATAGCAATCGAACCGCATGACGTATATTTTTACCGCAATGCAAACATATATCTAATAGTGAATCGCCATAATTAATTAATTTTTCAAACATGCCTCTTCTAAATAATCGAGCGGATTTTAAATTTGACAGAGGCATGTCATTAATATAGCATTTTGCAAACTGCAAAATAATAATGCCACAATTAAATTAATTTTTTTGTAGGTCATGAGTCTTGGATACGCTTATGTAATTCATCTTACTTAAGCGGTCCAAAATTTTCTTGTAATACCTAACAAATTTTTGGGCAGTCTGCGACTACCCCATTAGATCTGTGAACATAAATTCAAGTCTTATCTTATCTATGAATAAAATGTAGAAGTGTTTTTTGTAACAATGCTAGAAGAACTTTCTAAAGCAGTTTTAATTAATTCCTCATTATTTGCATAATATTCATCAAGTTGACAGTGAAGATTTTTCAATTTTGGATCATTTTGATCAAAAAGAATAGCTGTCAAAGCAGCGTCAACTATGAAGTGGCGCTTGTACAAGGCCAGTAATAAATTTTGATTTCGCCTACAAGTATGCAATACAATTTGCTTCACCCTAGTTAACTAATAGAAGTAGGATTTTCATATTTAGTAGTAGATGCTTATAGTCTTAGTAGTATCTCTCGTTTCTATATTTGCGAAAATATGGAAGATAAAGGTCAAAATTCCGTTGAAAAATTAAGTTGTTTTAAGATTTTGTTTCATGTTTTGTTATCGTCAAATACACCTGTGATTATTCGATGTACGGAAAAATGCAATCCTGCTAGCATTTCCGCCGACTGGTTAGCTTCCCTTTCCGCTGGCCAGCCACTTTCTTTCTTCTTCTGATCGTTGCCCAGTGTGGTCGTGCCTAGCTCAGCTTATAAAGCTTATACACATACAAGTATAAAGTGTAAAAGTGTGCTTAACCCAACTTAAGATTTCGTGGGACAATTAGTCCGAAATAAAGCGACCCAAAACGTTTTTGTTGAAGTTTGTTTCAATTCTGATCCCAGCCATAGGCACATTGACACCACTGTTGGGGTGCTCCACTGGCTGGAAACAACGAAAAGTTGTCAGACAGACAACAAGATTCAATCCATGTCGGGTGCCAGTCCATTGAGGGTAACTATTTTCTATTTCTCTCCTAGTGTCCAAATGGTAATTTCTTTTCCAAACCTAGAGTTGGCACCAAGTTTGGGATTCTTAGCTACCCTTCTAACTCCAGAGCTTTCGCTCTCATCCACAAAGCTCCCTGCAGACACCAGACGCCCATAGGTGCAAACCCAATCCAACAGTGTACTTGTGATCTTTAAACCAAGCAGATCGACCCGCGTTCGAGTGTTGGTGGTAGTGAAAATGTGTTAGAGAAGCCCCGTCGAAGTCAGAAAATTGGCCTACTGAAAGTGCCACCACCAGCCAGAAACTGTAAATTAATTTTTTTGCGTTTTTTTGTTATCTTTTAAAAATTTTTTGCGGTATATTTTCCCAATTTGGTTTTGGATAAAGTAGAGTAAATTGTCTTGTGCCTGGAAAAATCGAAAAGTCGGTGAAGTGAATAATAATGTGTGCAAAAACAATCGAATACAATACCACAAAAATAAAACAACAAAACCAAACACTCTCCCTACTCCGCTAAAACAAACATCTAAAACCAAAACGAAAACTATCTAACCAACCCCTGATCCACCTGGACCGCCGAAAGATCTTTCGCCGCTGGACCGGAAAAGCTGTAAGTTGTAAAAGAAAAGTTAAAAATCATATAGTGTTAAATTTTTGTTGAATTGGTGATTAATGTTTTGTGAACAAACATAATTTGCTCTCAGTCGCTGCCTACCATGGAGCTTGCCAACAAACATTTTTAATTGTTCTTGTTTTTTTTGCTGTGTGCAAACCAAAGATGAGAATAACGGCAAAGCGCATATGAAAGCTAAGAGAGATTTGCTGTAAACTATAATTGTTCGTTAGCCTTAAAATTTGGAGCCCTTGTTGTTGTTTTGTTTGCTGCTACTCCAATGGCACTCAGCTGCTCGATCTACAGTCGTGGCCAAAAATAATATGCCCACCTCAAGCAAACCTTGAGTACTGACAGACAAATGAAATTTAACATTTTTTAAAATCAATTAAATTACTCCGATCATTATTCTTATATTTTGCATTATGAATTTCATATTTTAAATTACCTTAATATACCTTATTACTATGCTTACATACCTATATATATAATTAATCTTTATTTTCAGCGACTTTTTCACTTGCCTGCACAATAAATTGAAATTTAAATTTTTTTTTGTTGAATGAAAACCAAACCAAGTTAAGAAAATGAAAAACCAAAATCTATATTAAAGTAAATCCTAGTTAATAATTTTTTTCTTCTACAAAATCTCTATAAATATAAAAGAGAGTGTCCTGACTGACTGACTGATTGGCAATCATCGCACAGCCCAAACGGTAAGAGATAGAAAGCTGAAATTTGGACAGGAGTTTCTGTTAGTGGTGAAAGTGCGCACTAAGACGGGGTTTTGGAAAATTCCACCCGGAAAAGTCGGAAAAGCGTCGGAAATGTTTGTATGGGAAAAATGTTATTTTTCATCCGATTGACTTGAAATTTGGTTTGTGAGCATAGTACGCGAAATAATTCGACACGTGTTTTCCCGATTTCGGAAAATCCACCCACGAGCCGGAAAATTCTGCATGCAAAAAATTATTTATCAGCCGATTGGATTGAAACTCGGTTTGTAAAGATAGAATACAAAACAGTTTGAAATGTTATTTTCTGAAGTTAAAAAATTTGACCTGACGGTCGGAAAATTGCCGGAAAATTTTGCATGAAAAAACTATTTTTCATCCGATTGACTTGAAACTCGGTTTGTAAGGACAGAATACGAAATAGATTGAAATGTGATTTACTGATGTTGGAAAATTTGACCCAACGGTCGAAAATTCCCGGAAAATTCTGCATAAAAAAAACAATTTTTCACCCGATTGGTTTGAAACTCGGTTTGCAAGGACAGATTTCGAAATAATTTGAAGTGTGATTTTGCCATGTCGGAAAATCCGCGTAGGTGTGAAAATGCCCGGAAAATTCTACTTCAAAATAGCTATTTTTCGTCCGATTAACTTGAAACTCGGTTTGTAAGGTCAAAATGAGAATTCATTTGTGTTTTCATTTTCCGATGTTGGAAATACCGCCGGGATGCCCGCTGGGAAGTGGGTGGGATGTGGGAAGGATGTGGATGGGATGTGGGTGGTATGCAGATGGGAAGTGGGTGGGATGTGGGTGGGATGTAGGTGGGAAGTGGATGGGATGTGGTCGGGAAGTGGGACGGATGAGGGTGGGATGTGGAAGGGATGTGGGCGGGAAGTGGGTGGGATGTGGGTGGGACGTGGGCGGGAAGTGGTTGAGCAGTGAGTATCAACGCACAGCCTAAACGGCTTATACTACAGGTTTGAGATTTGGCATAGACCTTCGTTTAGTTATGCAGGCGCGCACTAAGAAAGAAAATTTGGAAAATTACACCCAGGAAAAGCGTCGGACAAGTTTGTATGGGAAAAATTTTATTTTTCATTCGATTGACTTGAAACTTGGTTTGTAAGCATAGTACGCGAAATGATTCGACACGTGTTTTCCCGATTTCGGAAAATCCGGCCTCGAGAAAAATGGCCGGAAAATTCTCCATGCAAAATAACTATTTTTGATCCGATTGGCTTGAAACTCGGTTTGTAAGAGTAGAATACGAAATATTATTTTCCGATGTTAGAAAATTTGAGCCAACGGTCGGAAAACTCCCACAAAATTCTGCATAAAATAAAACATTTTTCATCCGATTGGCTTGAAACTCGGTTTGTAAGAGTAGAATACGAAATAATTTAAAATGTGATTTTTCAATGTCGGAAAATCCGCCCCCATGCGTAAAAATTCCCGGAAAATTCTCCATGAAAAATACTATTTTTCACACGATTGACTTGAAACTCGGTTTGTAAATTCAAAATGAGAAATCATTTGTGTTTTCATTTTCCGAAGTTGGAAATACCTGCCGGAATGCCCACTGGGAAGTGGTTGGGAAGTGGATAGCATGTGGATAGGATGTGGGTAGGATGTGGGTAGGATGTGAGTGGGATGTGGGTGGTAAGTTGTTTTGGAAGTGGGCGGGAAGTGGGTGGAGTGTGGGTGGCAAGTGGATGGGAAGTGGGTGGAAATGTGGGCGGGAAGTGGGTGGCAAATGGGTGGAGTGTGGGTGGCAAGTAGATGGGAAGTGGGTGGAATGTGGGTGGCAAGTTGATGGAAAGTGGGTGGGATTAAGGTGGAAACTGGGTGGAAAGATGGTGGGAATTGGGTGGAGAGTGGATGGGAAGTGGGTGTGCATTGGTTCTAAACTGTTGAATGCTCAGCGATGCGCGACGGGTTATTTGCTAATGAAACAAAAGTATTCTTTCATGGTTGACTATAACACACAATGATTTGTAATGTACACACTTTACGCTTCACACTTTCAACCCAAATTTATACAACTGACACGCGGACGAAGTTGCGGCGGGTTTTGCTAGTATATTATATTTTCCTAGGCGTTTAAAAATGAAATTTCTTTAAAACGGAGCCATGAAAAATTTTTTGAAATTTAATTTTGAGTTCACCATTCCAGACTACACCAAAAAAGAGTCGCTGTAGAAATGGGTATTTTTGGCTGTAAGCTAGTGTAATTATAATTTATTTAATTAATTTATAAACAATTTATTTGTTGTGTATCTTATTCAACTACACTTTCTTATTTTTTACTTTTACTTTAATTTTATGACCGAAGGAAAAGTGCAAAACCCGTATTAATGGACTTATTCTCTACCTGAGTTCAGTATTATGGTCTGGCGGTCAACATAGAATTGCCAAATGAGAGCATTTGCTGGAAGCTCGTGAATACAACTTTTCTCGACCAATGGAGTGGGAAAGGACAAAAAAATTGTTTGCGCTAGAGCCATGCTGTACACCAGGCCCGATCCAACCAAGGTCGGACCCGCCGATCAGCGTAAGGCGTATAGGATCCTGAAACGTCTGGATACCAACCCAATCAGGGAGGACCAGACGTCGAAGGAGGATTTCGCCAAAGTCCAGGCAGACATCGCCTGGGCGAAAGAAGCTTTACCAAGCTTCTCTCCGGACATGACACCACCTGAGCAGCCACCAGCTGCAAAAAATTTCAAGCCACCCTCTGCGAAGAGAGATCGGTCGATGGAAGAACAGCAACCGCTTTCATCCAAGCGACTGAAGACTCATGGAGCACCTCTCCGTGTGTCCTTCGCAGAGACAAAAGACAAGAAGATTTTTGTTGTGATGGACGAGAGCAGTCCCTTCGGAACGATCCCTCTACACCAATGGAAGTGGATTGAGGCGGCCACAAGCCGCGTCACGCTAGATGTGCTGCTGGAGAATCCAGGGCCATCTCCGAGCTGTAATAGCGTAGGGTGGTTCCAGAGAAACATCCGTCTCGTGGCATGTGATGATGAAAGATCTGCTGATCTGTATAAGGCGGCAATTGACAAGGTTGGCGAAGTCTACCTGTCCTAGGGCCCGAGTATGGTTACCCGTGCACCCATCGGAACCTGAAAGGATACTACAGATGATGAGAGTGCTTAACCCAAGTGCTCCCACCAGCAACTGGAAGGTGATCAAAGTGGAGCGCTCAACCCGAGCAACTACTATGGTCATCTTCCAAATTGATAAGGAATCCATCGAATACTTAACCAAGTGCGACGGATCCTTAAACTATGGGTTCAAAAAGGTATACATGGAAGTGTACAAGACGGACAGAACTGCGCTTGCTCACCTAGCAGCCAGTTTAGAGGTGGAAGAAGAGAGCGACGATGAGATGCGCATGGAGTGCAACCCTCCACAAGAGGAACACTGCGGCTACATCTCTGGTGGTTCAGATTATGGACCAGCCTTCGGACGCCTGTATACAGAACAGGAACTTCTCCAACCGGAGGACACTGATGACACCTTGACGGAGGAGAGTATCATACAAGATGATGCGGGTTCTACAAATAAACCTGCATCATTCTAAAACAGCAACCGCTGACCTTCTACTTTGCCTAACCCCAGGCGAAGTAGATATTGTTTTTGTCCAAGAGCCGTGGATTTCTGGTAACAGTATCAACGGCTTAAGGGCACCCAAATATAACCTCTTCTACACCAAGGGTAAGGGTAAAATTCGTACAAGCATTTTAACAAAGACGCATTTTAACTCACAGTTTAGCCTGGAACTGGGAGTTCCACCATCAGGTTGGCCTCTTTCTCTATGGCTTATGACACCGAGAGCCATCCATCAAATATATTCCGTGACCTGGCGGAAGATAGCAAAACTATACACACAAGCCTCATCTTAGGAGGCGATGCCAACACACACCACGCACTCTGGGGCAGTACAGATATCAACGAGCGAGGTGAGTCACTGTTTAATTACCTATTGCAGTCGAACTTGCACATAGCCAATAGAGGGAATGATCCCACGTTTATTATAAAAAAGAGGAAAGAGGTTCTGGATATTACCTCAGAAGACCTCTGTGATCAGCTGATGTCATGGAAGGTGCTACCAGAGCACTCCTTGGTGCATTTGGGAAGCACACAATAAGCTTCTAATCAAAAAACTTGAACAATCCCCACCATACATACCAAGTACAGAAAAACAATTAGATGAACTTGTGGAAACGCTTATCATCGCGTATAATGACTCGCTTAATAAGGTATGCCCCCCTAGAAAGACAAAATCTACCTTTAAACCACCTTGGTGGTTCTCAGAGCTGGATAAGCTCCGAAAAGAATGTCGTCATACCTTTAACGTGGCTAAATATAACGACCAGGCAACCGCCTTTGAGCTATATAAACAGAAGTTAGGAAATTATAAACAGGCTATCAGGTAGGCTAAAAAATTAAATAAAATTAAATGGGCAATCGACTCGTTCGACCGTCACCGGGTCCAGATAACATATTTCCTGCCCAACTACAGCAAACTGTTGGGCATACTATAACCTGGCTCTTCGCCAGGTAAGGTCAACTACATACCCATCAAGTGGAGAGAAACGAAAGTGGTTTTTATACCAAAAGCTGGCAAAGCTTCACATGTAAAACCGAACGATTATAGGCCAATCAGTCTGTCTTCATTTCTTCTAAAGACTCTTGAGAGACTTATAGATGCACACCTGAGGCAAATTATAAATCCCGCTCATCTAGCACACACACAACATGCATACACCAATGGTAGATCTACTGAATCCGCCCTGCACTCCCTGGTTTCAAGGATCGAAAGATCACTTGAAGTAAGCGACTACTCCCTAGTAGCATTTCTCGACATAGACGGTGCCTTCAATAACGTCCAACCTCACGCCATCACCTCTGCCTTGGCATATGTGGGCGCATATGTGTACTCCCAACTTGGCGGTGCATCTGCTCGCAGATGTGTTAACAGAGGTACTCCGCAAGGAGGTGTTCTCTCTCCGCTGCTGTGGGTTGTAACAGTTAACCAATTGCTGCGACTAATGGAGGCGGAGGGACACGTAGTGGTGGCGTACGCGGATGAAATTGTCATCTTCAAATGTGGAATCTTTCCTCAAACGCTGTGCGACCTTATGCAGACCGCACTGACAACACTGGCTCAGTGGACAAAATCTTGTGGCCTGGGCGTTAACCCGGCTAAAACGGAATTAGTTCTTTTCACCAGGAAGTACAAAATTCCAACGCTTGTTCCTCCAAAAATCAACAGAACAAGCCTTGTATTTGGAGACAATGGGCTTGTTCAGCAGAATAACTGATCCCTGAGCAGATATCAGAAAATCATTTTGCATCTAGTAGTTTTTGCTGTTGGAGGGAGCAGTATCACTTTAAAGTAGCATACACTCAGAAAAAAACCAAGCCGATCGTGCTTGATATCAAGCCGATTTGATATCAAAAGTACGGTAAGACGGAATATTCTTGGATCCAAGCCGAAAATACTGAAATCAAGCAGGAATTTTTGAGACTCAATTTCTTGGTTTTAAATTTAGTCGGCTTCATATCAAGCATAGATCTTCTTGAAAGTAAGCAAGAAAAATCTCGATTTCAAGCATAGATCATCTTGGTTGTTAGCATGGAAAGTCTCAATTCAAGCATACATCTTCTTGAAAATAAGCATAAAAAGTCTCGATTTCAAGCATACATCTTCTTGAAAATAAGCATAAAAAGTCTCGATTTCAAGCATAAACGCTTGGAAATAAAATCTCGATTTCAAGATTAGATCTTCTTGATTGTAAGCATAAAAAGTCTTGATTTGGTTTAATTATTTTTATTACTAATGAAAATTAAAATATTACATAAATTATATAAATTAAATGTACTTAATTTTAAGCACTTTTTTATACCCGTTACTCGTAGAGTAAAAAGGGTATACTAAAGTCGTGCAAATGTATGTAACAGGCAGAAGGAATCATTTCGACCATATAAAGTATATATATTCTTGATCAGCATCAACAGCCGAGACGATATAGACTTGTCCGTCTGTCCGTCCGTCCGTCTGTCCGTCTGTCTGTATGAACACCTAGATCTCAGAGATGGTAAGAGATAGAGGTTTGACATGTATGGGACAAATGCTTCTTTTATCTGCACGCAGATCAAGTTTGTTTCAAATTTTGGCCACGCCCCCTCCCGCCCCCGCAATTTGGAAAAAAACGTTATATCTCCTACAGTTTTAAAGATAGACAATTCGTACCTTCTAGAGATAGTTAGTAATTAGCAAAATGAATCGATTTGCCGAAAAAATGATAAAGATCGGATGAACGGTTCTCAAGTTATGAGAAAAAAGTGAACCACAGCCCCCCGCTACCACCCCTCCCACCCTAAAAAAATGTTGCATACTTTTTGGATGGTCACACTAAGGAACGCAGGAACACTGTTAAACATGTTTTTCATGAGTAACGGGTATATCGAAGTCGGTAAGAGCCGACTTTAACTTACGCTCTCGTTTTTCGTTGTTTAGAGTATATAAATGAAGGGGTTGAATAACGAACTCAGTTAACTTAAAATACAAGTGTAAGTCTCCTTATCTATTACGTATGCTCTTAAATGACTGTCGTACTCTCTTATTCTAAGGTTTTGGCAATATACATAAATTTCGTTCCATTCATCGTCCTTAATTATAAATTTCATTATTTTAAAAAATATCAAAATTAGTTTTATATAAACCTAGAAAATAATTCAGCTTATATTTGGTACCTTTATATCGTAGTTCAATATACAATTTGTTAGATATATTGTTAAATTTTTCTTTTATTTTGTAAGTAAAGTCGTCATTTTCAAAGCCTGTGATTTCTTGTGTCAATTCAATAATAGGTTCAATATACTTCTTATGATCTACCAAAAATTTAGAAAATTTTAAGCTGCATTTAACAGCAAGAGTATAGAGAGGGTTAATTCTCGAATTGATGTTATGAAAATAAATTTTAGAATCCTTGTGTTTCGCTTCAAATCTCATGCACCAGAGGTATTTAAGCGATCCACATTTTTCAATTGCCGTGGCATAGTGCACCATGAAATGATGCTTTGGTTTCAACTTTCCAAAGAGTTTTATATACAGTAAATGATGTTTTTGAACTAGATCTCGCAAAGTATTTAGTTCTGAATACGTGTATTGTGGCTTAAACAGAAATTCTATAATATCAAGTAATTAAAGTAACAGCTGCCATTCTTGATTGTTAACTGGAATTAAGTCACCGATAAGCAATGGCAGAAAGTGTACAAAACACATTGTTTCACTGGCTGACATTTTAAGATTGAACGATTGAAGACGACTATGTTTTATTCTAACCAGGGATCGTAAATAAGAGTTATGAGTTTGAAAAAATCGAACCTGAAAAAAATTTTCTACATTAATGGGAAAATCTTAGATATACTAATTCAGGATGCAGTATCCTGTTAAGAATATAAATTTTCATTTTTAATTTTTATAAAATAATTAAAAATTAACTCTTATTTTTCGATCAAAATAAAAAAATCATAAAATAAAAGTTATTTTTCAATTTTTTATTTAAAAATCATAAAATAAAAGTTATTTTTTAGTTTTTATTTAAAAATTATAGTTTTTATTTAAAAATCATAGTTTTATTTAAAAATCATAATAAAAAGTTATTTTTCAATTTTTATTAAAAATCTAAAAATAAAAGTTATTTGTCAATTTTTTATTAAAAACTCCAAAAATAAAAATTATTTTTCAATTTTTATAAAAAAATCAAAAAATAAGAGTTATTTTTCAATTTTTATTATAAAAATTGAAAATAAAAATTGAATGTAAATATCTTAAGAACCGCGTAGTGTATTGCCAAAATTTAAAAACGTTCATGATGTACAGCTCAATACCTATCATTTGATACATCACATGTCCTGAAAGGACCAACATTAAGGATCCTTAAGGTATGAATTCATGGGAGTAAAAAAGTAACAAGCAAGGAACCTCGTGATGTAAATCGAAAAGTAACACATATATATATATATAAGGGTACAGCCAGGGAGTAATGGAGACACCAATCCGCCCCCATAAACTCCCTCTCTCTATCAAGATGTAATAATATATTTTTGAAATCCGTCAGAATTATTAGCAGCTAACCGAACCTCTAGTTCCAACTGATTGACCGAACCGCAAACCAACCGAATTCCAACATAGCAAAACAGTTCGGTTCAGACTTATCCCCCAAGAGACACCAATTATAGACCGAAATGTTTCTTAGCGGTACAGATAGCTTTTGAGGTTAAGCTGCCAAACATTTTTCATCCTGCAATTGCCCTCAGATCTCTTAATATACAGGGTTTGTCGGGAAAGTAATAGCACTGGGTCGATTTAAAAAAAATTATTGAGCCAATCGTTACAATTCTTTAAAAACTTTCAAAATAGGCTTATTCTGTGTCGATGCAGCGCTGCCAAACATCTTTAAATATTATTAATTTCATGAAATGGGTACAAAGCTTTAAAAGAGTATAACTCTGGAACGGTAAGAGCAAATTTGAATTTCTTAGTTTCAGGTTTTTAAAAATTTAACCATCTTTTAAACTGCATCATTAGATTTTTCACTTTTCGTAGTATTTTTAAGAGTTATAATGCGTTTTTTACAAAATTTATGAAAAATTTACGAACAAATGCTCATAAAATGCTCATAAAGTAAAATTTGGAAATTTTTCCTTAAAATGTTGATTTTAAAACTAGGAAAATAGTGGTTATTTACCATGTTATAAGTAAAAATCGAAATCAATACGGAAAACCCCATTTTTGTGGGAAAATTCGATTTGTGCGACCTCTAAACGTCTGTCGAAAAATCTAAAAAAAATCTCAAAAATACTTTACTCTCTAAGCTTTCAGAAAATGCCGGTGCACCCGTGAAAATAAAAAAAAAATTTTTTTTGGGACACCCTAATATATATGTCGGAGATGGGATAAGTTATATTGCGCGGCTTATATAATTTGAGCTGGCTAGTGTTGTGAATTAGCGAGTGAGATGTCAAAGTAGGCTGACATCGTGTGTGGCTCTGGTGTGTATGTCAAATGAGTTTACTTGACGATAAGTTTTGAGAGAAAACACACGCAGAGACTCACTGCACTCCGTAAATTTTGGAAATTATAGAAGTTGAATCAATTCAATAAGCGAAATGTCTTCGACTCCGATATCAGAAATGGGATCAGCCTCGCGTTCCCTGACGGCGGATGAGCAATTTCGAGCTCTGCTAGAGCAGCAAAATAAAAATTTTTTGGAGCTTGCAAAATCCTTGCAGGAGTCGGTACGCGAACCGCAGGAGAAAAGGGTTATGTTGCCGAAATTCAACTCGGACTTGAACAAAACCCCATTACAAGGTAGTGCTTTAATCTTGGCACTAAGTGAAGCCCTAGCTGGAAGTGCGTCCCAGTAGCTGTCGCAAATGTGCTTCCCAGGGATATCCTTAAAAGTTCAAGCAACTTTTTGAACAGCGATACGACAACCCGGAGACTCCAGCGGCCACTATTCTTCACCTATTGAATAGTCGCCCTAATTTCAATGAAAGCCTTGCCGTGTATGCAAGCCGCATGGTGACGTCTTTAACTACAAAATGGCGGCAGATGGAAAAAGAAGAGATTCAGTATCCGTAGTTCTTGGACATGTGGCCGGCTTCGATCGGCGTTTGCAGAGAACAGTGTACACGTCGAATGTGCACAACAGACGGAGCTGCAGTCGGAGTTGCAAGTCTTCACATCGGATAAGAGGCGACATAACTCTCCGGACGAGGGACATGGCAGCAAACGCACCAAGGCAGATAAGCAGATAAGATGTTATTCGTGTAATAAGCTTGGACTTAAGTCGAGCGAATGCAGAGTCAAAAGGATCATGCTGGGTCACGAGCAGAGGGACTGTCGTGGCAGCAATAAGCCACCAGTATGATGAAGGCCAACATAATATGTTATCGATGCAAGGAAAGAGGTCACATTTCCCCGCAATGTCCGAAGAATGTTTCCGGAGCTGGAGCTGGAATTGGATCACGCTCAAGCAAGCGAATTGAGCTGTGTGTTGTAGACGAGCCGAAAACAAATATGCTGCAACGATGTGAGAGCTTTCCAGTCACTTTCGATTCCGGAGCAGAATGTTCCTTGATTAAGGTGGGTATTGCCCATAAGCTAATGGGTAAAAGGGCCAATAGCGTTATCGCTTTAAAGGCATTGGAAACGCCAGTGTCTATAGCAGTTTACAAATTTCAAGCGATGTCATTATCAATGGAAATTTTATTGAAATATTGTTTCATGTGGTGCCAGATGATTGTTTGAGGAGCAATATTTATTTATTTATTTATTCGCCAATTGAACAATGCTCTTTACTGGCTACCCTAAAATATCTTACTAATTATATTACTTAACTTAATGCCTAAAAGTGGAAAAGTATTCTGCTAACAAAGTTTTTAATGCTGTTTTATTGGAATCGAAATCAAATCGCAAGCTATCGGATAAGGAGTTGAAATTTTTAAGGGCCCTAGATATGGGTTCGTTAAGGGAATAATTGGTTCGGGAAAATTAGATGGAGAACGGCTGAAAGTTTCGAAGATTTCTGCTTGGTACATTGAAATTTATCATGCCTAACAAGGTGGGACAGTCAATGCACCCTAAAACAAGATCATTCAGAAATAGCAATGACGCAATAGTCCGTCTATCTTCAAGAGTCGAGAGATGCAGCAGTGCACATCTACCAAAATATGGCGGCAAGGGGTCAGAAAAATTAAGCGGGAGGAGCGCAAATTTAAGAAATTTTTCTGTACCCTTTCAAGCCTTTTAATATGAATTGCGCTAGAAGGATTCCAAATAAATGATGCATACTCCAACTTGGAACGCACAAAAGCTGAGTAAAGGCTCAAACGAGTATAAGGGTCCTTAAATTGGCTGGCATGGCGTTTGACAAATCCAAACATAGAATAGGCCCTTGGCAAAATATAATTTACTAGCAAAAAGCCCGTCGCGCTTCGCTGCGCCTTTAACAGTATAGAACAAAACAATATTAGATATAATAATAGGAACCCAGAAATCGAATCCACTTCCCGCCACTTCCGATCCATATCACTTCCACCCTCCGCCCACTTCCCGCCCACATCCCATCCACCTCCCCACCCCATCCTACCCACTTCCCGCCCACATCCCACCCACTTCCATCTGCATGCCACCCACATCCCTCCAACATGGGAAAATGAAAACACAAATGAATTCTCATTTTTACCTTACAAACCGAGTTTCAAGTTAATCGGATGAAAAATGGCTATTTTGCATGTAGAATTTTCCGGGCATTTTCACGCCAACGCGGATTTTCCGACATGGCAAAATCACATTTAAAATTATTTCGAATTCTGTCCTTACAAACCGAGTTTCAAGCCAATCGGGTGAAAATTATTTTTTTCATGCAGAATTTTCCGGGAATTTTCCGACCGTCAGGTCAAATTTTCCAACATCAGAAAATCACATTTCAATTTATTTCGTATTCTGTCCTTACAAACCGAGTTTCATGCCAATCGGATGAAAAATAGTTTTTTTCATGCAGAATTTTCCAGCCATTTTCCTCCAAAATCGGGAAAACACGTGTCGAATTATTTCGCGTACTTTGCATAAAAACCAAGTTTCAAGTCAATCGGATGAAAAATAAAATTTTCCCATACAAACTTTTCCGACGCTCTTCCGACTTTTCCGGGTGGAATTTTCCAAAACCCCGTCTTAGTACGCACTTTCACCACCAACAGAAACTCCTGTCCAAATTTGGTTGATCCTGGCGTAGCAAACCAGGCTCCTGGTGTGGTGGTGGTGGCGGTTGTTGCTGTCGCCACTGGCCGGAATGCCACTGGTTGGGCTGCTGTTGCGGCAACCGTCCTGGCTGTTGTTGTTGTGATTGCCAATAAAGTGGTGGCGGTGGCTGCCACTGGCCAGTCTGCTGAATTTGTTGTTGTTGAAGGAGGCCAGCCCACTGTATTTTTTCGCCGATTTTTGAACTTTTGTTATTCGTCTTCTGCTCTTCTTTTTTAATTTGATTTATTTCATGTTGCTGTTTTTTTAATTGTTGTTGAAGTTTTTGTATTTGAGTTTGTTTATTTTTATTTTTAATTTGTTTCCCTGATTTATTTTTATTTGTATTATGTTTCCTTGTTGTTGCCGAGGCAACGGAACTAAAGGTCTTCCTCTGCCTTGATTCATTGTGTTAATAGTTACAAATTTCGTTTCATTTTCTTACGCTCCTGATCGGCATTCAATTGCTCTCACGCACACATTTAAATGGGTTCTCTCCGATGTATGCTCTCAGCGCTTTGCTATTTGCATGCGCTCTTTGCTCTCTGTTTTTTTCTGTTTAGTTAATGAGTGTTACAAAGGTTTTTTTTTTTAACAAAAGTGTGTTTCTAATAATTTTTTTTTATTGGTTGGCAACCATGTTAACCCACTTTCCACCAAGAGGTGGTTTATTTTTTCGGAAGATTTTTTTGTAATTATTTTATATTATCCTTTTTTTTTTTTATTTTCCCTTTATAATAAAATAATTTAAATTAAATTTTTTTTTTATATTATTTTTTTTTTTTTTTTGTTTTTTGTTTTTTGAGGTTATTTTTTTATTTTATATATATTTTATTATTTTTTTTTATATATTTTTTTTTAAATTATATTTTTAAATATTTGTTTTAATTTGTTTTATTTATTTTTTTTATTTTTTTAATATTTTTTATTTTAAAGCATTTGTTGAGATTTAACAAGGGATAAGTAAATTGAGAGCACACCATGAACTGACCCTATCTAAATCAGATTGCAGCAGTCGACTATCACTGATGGATTTAATAGATTGTAATAGGTCGTGAAATACTGGCCCAGGGAATTTCTGCTTTGGTTTCTTGTAGTGGCGTAGAGATTATAAAAGACAAAACAGTTAATTCTTGCTCTGTGCCTGAACATGATGGCAATTTTTTTAACGTCGAAACCGAAATGTACGGTGAATATAAAAATAAATTGGTGCTTTTGTTGAAAAAGTATTCCAAATGGTTTATTAATGGAACTCTATTAACTCGTATAAGTACGGGCGAAATGTCAATAAGATGAGCCAACTAAGACAGTACAGAGGCGGCCAAACAGATTTCGCCCTAGTGATAGGGAGATAGTTCGAGCCAAAGTTCAGGAGTTGATACAGACTAAAGTTATTAGACCCAGTAGTTCACCATATGCTAGTCCAGCCTTGTTGGTATGAAAGAAGAATGGTTCTGCTAGACTTTGTGTTGACTATCGAGAGTTGAATGCAAACACAATTGCCGATAGATTTCCACTTCCCCTTATAATGGATCAGATAGCAAGACTTCGTGGTGCAAAGTATTTTACCAGTTTAGATATGGCGAGCGGGTATTATCAGGTTCCTATGCATCCTGATCCAGTGGCCGTCTGTGGCCCAGTGGTTAGTGTGCTGGACTGCTGGGCGGGAGGTCGGGGGTTCGATCCCGCCTCTGAACATCTAATAATAAAAGTTTTTTTCTTTCTTTAGAAACTAGCTTTTACACATACGGTCACCTTCACCAGCTTAGTGGCGCCAGCTGTGAAGTAACTAGCCATGAAAAAGCAATTTCTCAAACTTTGCCGTTCGGATCCGGCGTTAAACTGTAGGTCCCTTTCTCTTGTGCGAAAAATTTAAAGCACACACGCCAAGAGATTGAGAGAAGCTTGGCTTGGCCCCGTCGAGGAGCTGTATAGCCAGTTTTACCTTTTACCTATGCATCCTGATTCTATCGAATATACTGCCTTTGTGACCCCTGACGGACAATATGAGTTTCCGGCTATGCCATTCGGGTTAAAGAATGCGCCCTCAGTTTTTCAAAGAGCAGTGATGAAGGCTTTGGGTGATTTAGTTTTTTCTTACGTCATTGTTTATATGGACGACATATTGATAGTGGCTCCGACTGAAGAAGTTGCATTTGAAAGACTACAAATAGTGTTAGATGTACTTACAAACGCCGGATTTTCCTTTAATATTACAAAATGTTTTTTTTTAAGGACCACTGTTCAATATTTAGGCTTTGAAGTACAAGCGGGGGAGGTGCGACCCAATTCACGTAAAATAGAAGCACTCTGTGCATTGCCTCCACCCAGGTCAGTTCCAACACTGCGTCAATTTATTGGATTGGCTTCATATTTTCGTCAATTTATCCCTGGATTTTCACAGTTAATGAAGCCTTTGTATTTTCTTACTTCAGAAAAAAATAATTTTGAGTGGAAGGCAGATCATGAGGAGATTCGTAAGAAAGTTATTTATATCCTCACAAATAACCCAGTCTTAGTAATTTTCGATCCTCAGTACCCGATCGAGTTGCATACTGATGCTAGTGCTATAGGCTATGGAGCCATACTTTTGCACAGGATTGAAAACAAACCATACGTAGTAGAGTACTTTAGTAAGACAACTAGCCAATGTGAATCAAAATATACCTCTTATGAGTTGGAAACACTTGCCGTTGTTAATGCTGTAAAGTATTTTCGCCATTACTTACACGGCAGAAAGTTTGTAATATTCACAGATTGTAATTCGTTAAAGTCGTCGAGAAACAAGATAGAGCTACTACCTAGAGTATATCGCTGGTGGGCATTTTTACAATCGTTCGATTTCGATATTGAATACAGAGAAGGAAAACGTATGGCGCATGTAGATTTTCTCTCTAGAAATCCTCTGCCACCTAAAGTAGCTTTGATAAAAAATAAAGTAATCGAAAAGCGAATCGAATTAACAGAAATCTCAGAAAACTGGATTCTCGCAGAACAGCGGCGAGATGCGGATATTGTAGACATAGTTACAAAATTAAACAATTATGACATTCCTGATGATTTAGCAAACACCTACGAGCTAAGAGCAGGCGTCCTATACCGAAAAATTCAACGGAACAATAAGACTCGATGTCTGCCGGTCATTCCTCGAGCGTTCAGATGGTCCGTTATAAATCAAGTTCATGAGTCCATTATGCATTTAGGTTGGGAAAAGACGCTTGACAAAGTGTACGATCACTATTGGTTTGATTGTATGGCGAAATATGTTCGCAAATTTGTGGACAACTGTATCACTTGTAGAGTGTCAAAATCTTCGTCAGGGAAAACCCAGATTGAGCTTCATCCTATTTTAAAAGTAAACATTCCTTGGCACACTGTTCACATAGACATATCTGGAGAATTGAGTGGCAAGAGTGATAGAAAAGAATACATTATTGTTCAAATCGATGCTTTTACGAAATTTGTTTACTTGTATCACACTTTCACGCTAGATGCAAATAGCTGTGTTAGCGCTTTAAAATCATCGATCTCATTATTTGGAGTGCCAATTCGTCTGGTGGCCGACCAAGGTAGAAGTTTCACCGGTACGAGGTTTGCGGAATTTTGTTCCTCACAAAAAATAAAACTGCATTTAATCGCAACTGGTGCTAGTCGTGCTAACGGCCAGGTCGAACGAGTTATGAGCACCTTGAAAAATTTGTTGACCGCGGTTGAGACCAGTAATAGATCGTGGCAGGATGCGTTGGGTGAAGTACAATAAGCTCTAAATTGTACAATAAATCGTGTAACCAAGTCGAGTCCTTTAGAGCTTTTAATAGGCAAAGTTGCTAGACCATTGGGTTTGACCCCTATAAATGAGTCCGAAAATGAAGTTGACATATCGAAAGTAAGAGAACAGGCTGTTAGAAACAAGGCTGCAAACCGGTCCTGAACCGAACCCCTTCGAACCGGTTCGGTTCGGGTTTTTTGGGTCCGACGAACCGGACCATGAACCGAACCCCTAAAATTTTTGACTCTTCGAACCTGAACCCGAACCGGACCACTTTTCCAAAAAATTAGGTTCGGTTCACAAAATTAAATGCTTTTTTTCAAGACGTGAACATGAAAATATTGGAAATCTATAGATATTATAGTAAAACTATTGTGCTTTGCACTTTAAATATGGCTTTTTATATAAATTGCTTTGAACATAAGGTTAAATTCGATTAATGCGAGCCATTTGATCTAGTAACCGAGCATACATACATGTTTAACTTCACATATGTACATACATATGTTTCAATTCCATTTGCAACGATGTTCTCGTATATACATATACACATACATATTTTCGGACTTTAGTCTTGGTTTTTGTTTTATTCCCACATTTTTATGTCAAACTACAAACACACTTACACTTCACATATTTCATACATATTTGGCAACCGTGTTGCCGATTAAAACACTAAATTGATTTACGCGCCCACGCGGACAAAATGCGTAGGCGTCCTTTCGTTTATATGTATGTATGAGTGCATGATTTTGGCGCAAAAACCCGCGGTTTTCGCTATAACCACATATGTAAGTACATACAAATAGATGCAAAACGATTTAACTTGCAGTGCATAAATTCCCAAAGTTAACACAGTATGTACATTAGAGCGGTCCCCATGTAAATGAAGTTTTTAAGGTCATGCTCTCACCCCCCTATCTTATACTTTTTCATGTATAATTAGCGTAAATAAAAACAAAAGTTAAAAAAGTCGAGTTTTAACGGGCGCGAATGGCGTCTAAAGTTTTTGTAAATCACTCATACGCAGTGTTGCCTATTATCATCTATTTTTTTTATTTATAAATAGTCGGCGATGATTTTTATTTTTTATAAAATTTATAAATATTTTATTTCCACAAATGTAGATCCCTTTTTGAATTTTAAACAATGCACACTGGGCCCACCACCCCGAAATTTTGGCCAAAAGTCCCAATTTTTGGTTAATGGGAATCTGGATAAAACGAAGGTCGGCAATAATTTTGATTACATACTAGCTATTTTCTGGCAAAATTTGGAACCGTTAAGTTTACAGAATAGTTTTTGAATGCCAACCGTTAAAGTTGATTTTTTTTAAAATAAAAAATAAAAAAAAAAATAATATTTGTGTTTTAAAATAAATTTTTTTTTTTTTATTTTTTTATGAAAAAATTATAAATGATTATATTCCATTCGAAAGCGTTTACATAAAAAATCTAAAAATTATCATAAATTTGTAGCCTTCTTTACTTTACCTTTTAAGTTTACTTAATACCCTTGAGAGGGTATAATAAATTATCCCGGATGTTTAAAGTATATATATTCTTGATCAGCACGACGAGCTGAGTTGATATAGCCATGTCCGTCTGTCCGTCCGTCTGTCCGTCCGTCTGTCCGTCTGTCCGTCTGTCCGTCCGTCTGTTTCTATGCTATCTCCTCCTCAGTTTTAAAGCTATTCTCAACCAAACTTTGCACGAAGTCTTTTGGTATAAATACGCTGCACATTTGTCGGAACCCGGCCGGATCGGATGACTGCCATAGCATATAGCTGCCCATAGGAACGATCGGTTGAAAAAAGTAGTTTTGTGAGAAAAACTTTTTTGTTTCCAATGCTATCGCTCCCAACCCTCGTATTTTTAAGTTTTCTATGCTTCCACACAATTTCAGCAAGTTTTTATGCCAAATCGGGGCAACTATATAGTATAGCTGCCATACAAAAGATAGGGTCAGAAAAAAAGTTTTAGTATAAAAAAATTTTTTGTTTTCCAATGCTATCGCTCCCCAAACTCGTTACTGGTTAATATTATATACTATTACATGATTCTGTGAAGCTTGATTCAAATCGGATGACTATAGCATATAGCTGCCATTGGAACGACTGTCCGGATTTCCCGGTAATTTTGAAAAATTTTTTGTTTTCAGTGGTAATTTTATTTGAATACTATCGTTCCAATGGATTTAGATTATTTTTATTTGTTTTTTTTTTTGATTTTTAAATTATCGCATTTAAAAATATATTCCCATTTGAAATTTTGGAAAAAATAAAAAATGGATGTGAGGGGAAAATCGGTGAGGAGTAGTCAGATTGACTAAAATTTTTCGCAGGGTGGGCAGTCAGTTCAAAAACTCTTGCTTGTTTCAATATCTCATAAACCATTGGACATATCAAGATATATTAATTTTTTGTTATCGTTTCTGGTTCCTTTTATACTTCTATGCAGGAATTGGGTTGAAATCAATTCTTGTGTTTTTTCTATAATTAAAAATGAAAAAAGTTGAAATATTTTTCGACTTTGATTTAGATTATCTATATCGTATATTTTTTTTGTTGCTCCAAAATTATGTGCGTTAAGTTCAATCTTTTAAGATCATTTCGTCGAAAATTTCAACTTCCTAGCTAGGCTGGTGTAAAAATGCCAAGAGTTTTGGCCACAAGTGCAATGACAGCAATTGAAATGAACTAATAACTTCGTTTGTAAAAATTTGTATTTGGCGAAAGTGTCGTATGATTAATATTTCTTAAAACTTTGAGACCCTGTCGCGTCCATTTAAAAATTAAAATACAATTTTTGATTTTCACAATTATTAATTATACAACAAATATTAGCTTTGGGAATGCTGAGACCTCCATTTTTCCATTTTGTCGGTTTGGGGACCGCTCTAATGTACATACATATATGCACATTTAGTAGTCGGCAACGGGCACATTTTTTCTGTTTTTCTTTGAGTGTCTCGTCCGGTACGGGTACATTTCTATGCTTTGCTTTGCAGACAACTGCAGCAGCGACGAGTCGCACTGACGCGTCGCCATGATGCAATAATAAGAAGAAAAGAGACAAAAGATGTGAAAACAACACATTATAGACTTGCAAGCTGAAGCAGAGAGCGATCAGACCATGGTACAACTAATAAGGTACGGCACTCGCTGTATGCGGCCTCGGCTCGGGCCACATAATTTTAGTATGCGGTAGACATTTGCCATGAAAGGTTGTACCTGCGCTGGCCGGTTTTTTTGCTGCGAATTTTGTGGTGGATTTTTGAAGCGATCTCGTAGTTGTTTTGTTGTTACTGCTTTACAAAAAAATGTATTCATATATAATAAATTGCATGCACTTTTTTAATTATTTTTGTTGTTGCCTAAGTGCACATTTGGGGGGTAGGTTTTTAGAGTGAATTGATATCGTTTTTGGTTTGATGTTGCTGCGTTGCAAAAAAAAATGTGTTCAAATTTAGTGCAGAGTGCAGTGCCATGTTGTTGTGTTTTTGGAAATAAAATGCTTACATACTTATGCACTGCGTGCACTTGTCATTTTGTTGTTATTATTGTTGTTTCATCACAACAGAAAATGTGTACATACTTACGTATGTAGATACATTTTGTAATGCGCACACATACACATATTTAATTTGTGTGCATGTGCGCCGTTGATCTCGCTCTCACCCTCCCTCTCTTTCGCACTCTCAGCAAAACGCTTGGGCCACATTTTTTCAGCTGAATGCCGTACCTTGTGTAGTTGTACCATGGATCAGACAGTTGACCAGATCTAATATTAGCAGATAGAGAACGCTCTCTGACTTTGCCTTACTTTCTTGTTCAATCATTGTTGTAATAAATCACAATTCTTACAGATAGAACAAGCATTCATAAAACTAAAATTAAGTGAAGACCAGCTACGGGACGCGTGTATAGAAATTGTCACAAAAATGGGCGGCCCCTAAAAATTTTTAAACACTCTGGCTTCAAGAAAATTCTTGAGCCTCTATGTAATGCGTTTGAAAAGCCAATTTCCATAAATCGCCAACATATTCGAAGCCCTGTGAAATCAAAGGCTTCAACCATCCGCAATGAAATTAGTGGAATTCTAAAAAATCGGTGAGTACAAACATATGTTAGATTATTAAATTTTATTGGGACAGTCAAGCAGAGTATCGTAAAACTATCGCACTCCGAGCTCAAAAGTGATACGACAGGCGAAAGTATCGTCAAATTATCGCATTCGAGCTTGAATATGATATGTGAATAGGGAGAAAAATGATATTGACGAAAAAAGAACAACCAATGCTCGTTTGTTGTTGTTTTTTGCTTTCGTTTCATGCGCGCTTCAGCGAGCGATACACAGCAAAAATCCGACACCATTCGTTAGTTTGTTTCTTTTGCGTTTGTTGTTGTTCTTTGCTTGCCGTCTCATTCTTTCTCAGTGCGTTTTAGCGAGCGTCGCACACGTTCTTTTTTCTATGTTCCGTTATTCTTACGCCTGTCTTGCGTTCTTTGCACTTTGCACTGACCGGCAATCGACGCAGACGTTTTTTGTGAAGTGCTAAATAAAATTTATAAATTTGACGGTTAGTAATAAATTTATTTTATTAACGTTAATTTTGCTTTATTCATTTAATTAGTTCAATTTGAAATTAATTTTGCATTTATTATTTAATTTTATTAAATTTTTAGTTTAATTTGAAACGTTAATTTTGATATATTATTTAAATTTTTACTTTTGAAATGTTAGCTTTAGTTTGTTATTTATCTCCGAATTGTTATTTTATAGGTATTAGATTTAGTAAATAATTTTGTGAAATTTGAATAAAATGCAAAATTAAAATTATATTTTTTAATATGTATTAATTTAATGGGAATAAAAGATATCGAAAAAGGCTCGCAAACGATTGGGTGCAAGTTGAGTGGTCTTAAACGATATCGAAAAAGGCTCGCAATCGATTGTTGAAGTGAGTCGCAAACAATATCGAAAAAGGCTCGCAAAAACTATCAAAGACGGCTCGCAAACGAATCTTTTGCGAGCTATCGAGAACGAAACTTTCTCTGCCACAAACTGAGCGACGGGTGATTAATTTGCGGATCGTTTGCGAGTGTTTTCTCGATAGTTTTGCAACGTTTATGTTTCGCGTAAGTATCGCAAGCGATATTATTTAAAAGATATTTTGGTTCAGTGTTTTTACGAATTATTTCAGCTTGATATCAATTAAAGTTGACTGCGTAAGTCGTTTGGATCGCGCCACCATTGGCATTAACTGTCAGATTCACAAAGATGAAGAAATTCGCACTTACACGCTGGCTATGAAAAGGTCCACGTCCAGCCTACGAGTCTTAATCTGAGTGCTATCATCCAAAGTTCTCCAATCCTACGACATTTCTCTAGGCCAGATTTATACTATCACCGTGTATAATGGAGCAAATATGGTTCGAGCAGGCGAACTTTTAAATGACAAATGCATAGCGGAAAAGAAATGCGATTATAACGAATGCCATGTTGATGAAGACTGCTCATGTAAATCAAAACCATTCCTTGATTTGGACGATGACGAAGTTAACTCAATAAATTCCATGGAGGAGTCTATAATTACAGTTCGTTGTGCTGCACACACGTTAAATTTAGTAGTTAACGATTTTTTTAAGGACGTTCAGTTTGACATTAGTAGAGTTCGCACACTTTGTAAGAAACTCCGTACTCACACTATTTTAAATCTATTCTTCTTCTTCTTGATTGGCCCGATGCATGCATCACAACCGTTCGACGGTCTCGGCCGCTGCCAACAATGTCCGCCAGTCGCTTCTGCTCCGTGCGAGCTGGGACCAATTGGTCAAACCAAGCAGCAAGGTCTGCCCGAACCTGGTCATCCCATCTTAGTCGAGGTCTCCCCCTGCCTGCCTCTTCCTCCGTAGTCAGCCGCCTTCGAATAATAAGCTTTCCTTACTGGAGCTTCTTCGTCCATCCTGGTGACATGTCCTAACCAGCGCAGCCGCTGTTGCTTTATGCGCTTGACCAGACAGGTGTCCCCATAGAGCTCATACAGTTCGTCATTATTTCGAATGCGGAAAACATCGCCAACTTTTAAAGGTCCATAAATCCTCCGAAGAATCTTTCGTTCAAACACGCCAATCGCCGCTTCATCCGCTGCTGTCATTGTCCATGCTTCTGCGCCGTATTGCAGGACTGGGATGATTAGCGACTTGTATAGGGCTAATTTTGTTCTTCGCTTGAGGTCTCTGCTCTTGAGCTCTCTACTTAGCCCGTAGAAGCATCGGTTTCAAAGAGTGATCCTTCGTCGGATTTCCAGACTGATGTTGTTGTCGCTGGTTATCGTCGTTCCGAGGTAAACAAAATCCTCAACAACTTTAAAGTTGTATTCTCCCATTGTAACAAATTGTCCAAGACGCAAGGACTTTTTGTCCGCGGATACAAGGTATTTCGTCTTGTCCTCATTTACCGCTAAACCCATCAGTTCTGACTGCCTCTCAATCTCTGAAAACGCCCTGCTTACCGCCCGTTCGTTTTTGCCGATGATGTCGATATCATCGGCATATACGAGTAGCATTAGATCTTTATAAATAAAGGCGCCCGTTCTGTTGGCATGTGGGCACCGGCGCAGTATATATTCCATCAGTAGATTGAAGAAGTCGCACGATAAGGTATCGCCCTGCCTAAAACCTCTCTTGGTATCAAATGGTTCGGAAAGGTTCTTTCCTATTTTGACGGAGCTTTTAGTGCTTCTCAACGTCATCATGCAAAGACGGACGTACTTTGCTGGTATACCAAGGGTAGACAAGGCTTCAAAAAACCTTTACCTTATCGGCGTGTCGAAGGCTGATTTATAATCAACAAATAGATGGTGTGTGTTGATGCCTCTCTCATAGGTCTTCTCCAGGATTTGTCGTAATGTGAATATCTGGTCTGTGGTGGATTTACCAGGTCTAAAGCCACACTGATAAGGTCCAATCAGTGTGTTAATAAGCGGCTTAAGACGTTCACAAATAATGCGCGACAGAACCTTATATGCAATGGGAAGGAGACTGATCCCGCGGTAGTTGGCGCAAACTGCAGGGTCTCCTTTTTTTATTTTTATTCCTTTTATTCCTACCTTTAAGAAAAAAAAAACCGGATTGCGATTATCTCATTTACTTTGGAAGATATCAATTTCGACGCACTAGAATGGCCGTTTCGCCCACTGTGTGCACCTGACCAGTAAATAAATTGACATCATAATAAGACATCTTCCTCAAAATAGCTTCAAACACTCTGTCTGTAACAACACCTAGAGAGCCGTCATCACCAACTGTAAATATAGTCGTAGTTTTCCTTATTGATGCAGCTTCCCCAAACTACCCCAAACAGAAAAGTGCTAACTGCAACTTAAGTACCATTTGGGGTCGAAATGCAGTCGACATAAAGCATGGGACCGCACGGACCCATTGGTCATTGAAAAATGGTAGAACATTGGTTTGCCAGTTGACTTATTTGGGCATACAGAACTTGGTTCCTTACCGCCAGCATGCAATTGCAGTATGATCCTCCATAAGGTCGTCTACGACTTCACCGACAGCATCATGGTCCATATCTTAAGTTTTTTTTTGTATTCATTTTTCTTCATGCTTTATTTGGCTTGATTTGTACACCTATGTACAATCAATGCTTTAAGAATACGTATCCAACTTTGACACACACAAGTGACAGAAAAACTCACAGCCTGTCAAAGACCGCTGATATACACCAAAAATTACGAGGGGAAACCTTTTAGGGACACGTAAATTTACACAATTACTCTTTTACGCAGGCTGGTAAACACCCTAATAGAGTTAATATTTATTTTTATTTTATATTTATAAATATTAATTTTCCATATTATATGTTTATAAATATTATATAATGCACTAAGGTAGCCAAGAAGTGCATTGCTATACACGACGTCGCAGCCCAAAATTGCAGCCAAAAGCTCGGGTTTCCTCCAAAGTGAAAATTGCCCAGCTAAATAATGTCATGCAAACGAGTTTTTGTTGCTTCGCACCCTCAGATTCCCATCTGTTACATAATGGTCTGGCCGTGCCTGAAGAAATCTTTATAATTTTATTTGAAGCCTCAACTTATTCAGCTCTCAATTAGTCAGCGAATAAATAAAAATGTTCAAATAATTTTAGAAGTAAAAATCTCCTCCTGCTACTAAGTGCGAAAATTCATAGAAAAAAATAGCCTAAAATTCACACAAGCATAGATTGTCCACATCCAAATTGCATTGATAAAATTTTAAAAAATTTTTTTGGTTTATGAAGAAAGGGTCTTTGCTTAAACTCTAGGTTCTAATACCCCCGCCCAAAAAATAAACAAACAATTTTACAGCAACAACAACATGAAACGCTTTCATCGTTGGATATGTGTTGGGATCGGCTTATGCCGAAGAATTAAACAAAAATATGTTATGTTTGTTTTTGTTACTGGCGATTTTCATACCAAAACGAACAAAACTCAGAATCCTTCAACCTAAAGTAATTTAATGTTTAATTTCAATTTAATTTTATTTCAATCAGCTGTAAAACATTAACATGCTTTATTTATGATAAGGGTTGTCGAAATATCATTATCGAATAACTTTTGACGATATTTTTATGAATACTTAATTTTATTTTTGGACAAAATGAAGCTTTCCCTAAGGGCATTCTCTTGGATATTAGTAATGTCAGTAATACTAGTAAAATCAAAGAGAATGCCTTCAACCTCCTTTTGTGGCCGAATCTTATAAAAATACACACCAAAAATATATTTAATAAATTATTCGATATCGATATTTCGACATCTAATTTATGACCATAATGATCATTAGCGATTTTCTTTTTGTTCTCTGGCCAGTCATTGGCCTTGCGGTTAGCTAAAATGTTTGCCATAGCCAATGATCGTAAATATCAATCATATCAAAGAATATTCGAACTAAATGATGAAGTAAATAGATTTAAGAATGAAAATCTTATTTGGGATTTTTTAGCTGGCTCAGGAGTCAATGTTTTTAGTGCTTATTAAAAACAAACAAACACGAGTTTTTGTTTTTCAATATATTTCAAACCCCTTTGGGATTCTTCTTCAGAGCTGTAAACAGTATAACACAAAAAACAACAACTAGACAAAAATCGTATAAGTGTACGTACAAAAATGCACAGCGTCCGCTTAGTCAGCTGTGGAGTTGATAGCTAATTTGATTTTTGTTGTGTCTGTATAAATACGCTGAAATTTTTGTGTGTCTTGTTTGAGTTCATCCCTTCTATGTATTGAATTGTGGATATGATGTGGACATTTCCAAGGTAAACCGTTTGTTGTAATGTTGTTCTTGTTGTAAGATGCTTACAGCTGTTAGGTCAGGAGTGTCCGCTCTCCAGTACAATG
>JAEIFU010002392.1:0-44690 GCA_018904235.1 Lordiphosa stackelbergi
AAATAATAGAGGAAGACTAGCGCGCACTGAAGCTTGGAACCTGGATGGCGCTCCATTAGAGGTGGTTAAGTCTTACAAGTACCTGGGAGTCACCCTAACTGGCGACATGAGCTTCAAGAAGCACTCCGCTCTTAAATTAAAGGACACACGATCAGCAATTGGAAGCACATGGAACTCCTTTCTAAAGCGCAAATGTGTAGACCCCAGCACAAAATACAAAATGTACCTGGCCACAGCAAAAGCTATTACGTGTTATGCGGCCCAAGTATGGGGGTGCTTTGCATATGATGATGTTGAGCGGAGCCAGAGGTATTTCATAAAGCGGATCTTCTATCTCCCACAAAACACGCCCAACTATGCAATTCATCTGGAAACTGGCCTACCGCCACTATTCGCCTATACGCTGCAACTCCACTTCAGCTACATAAAAAGATATTTGCCATGCCAGACCATAGATATCCAAAAATCATTGCAAAGTATTTGCTCGCAACTGAATCGCAATGCTTTCAACAGTGGAAAAGCCTGGCACAAGAGTATAACGCGGAACTAACACTTGGGGATCGAAGCCAATGGGAGAAGCAACACTGTGAAATTATTAGAAGTTTAGAAATTACAACGCGGCATAGGTGGGAGAATGAAGCAAGACAGAGCGTCTGGAGAAACTCCTACTCGACACTAAACTACAATATGGCAGATAACAATTACTTCCAAGATAGCTTTGGGTCATTGATGATATCAAATATCTTCAAGTCCCGAGTCGAAATGCTGAGCCTGAACTACAAACCGCACCATCAGAATGAAGACATAATGTGCACTCTATGTAATTTGCGAGAACGAGAGGATGTGGAGCATTTTGTGGCCAGATGCCCGGTTCTTAAGGAAATCAGGACAGGCATTCTAGGGAAGACACGGCTTACTGAAGAAGAATGTCGCGCACTATTAAACGGCTGCAACTGGACTGGGCTCGCAACCTTTATAAAACTAGCTATGAAATATAGACAAAATATAATTCTAGAAAATTTTTAACTTAAACTATAATGATTCTTATGTTGCTTGTATTGTATTAATGTCAACGAAATAATTGTTAAATGTAAAATTCAAATGTTTAGATATAAAAACTACTATTAAGAAACATGTTAAAATGATCGAAACGGCTTTAGGCGGACGGCAAATTGCCAAGCCTACAATAAGCCACAATAAACATACTACTACTACTACTACCAAACAAGGTACAAAAAGTCATATAAAAAAGAGAGGAGAGTGTGTGTGCAAGCAAGAACCATGCAGAAGGATAACAACATCCCGGGCATAATAACAAACAAGGTGACTACCTGTGGAGATGGCAAAACTCTGTCTCCAGCTGTGGCTACACATTTCGGGATAATTAACTTTTCAACTGAAAATTGACATGGAACAAAACATCGAAATGCACTCAATTTAGAATTTTGACTTACTTGTTGCAACTAAAATGGAAATTTATTTAAATTTATTAAACCAAAATCTGACAACAAATGGCTTTATTTGGTATTACCATCTAACCTCAAGCAGGTGTAATCCTACTCTGGGAGAGACCTGGATGAAGGCGAGAGGGTAATATCAACATTTAACTTTCAACTTTCCGTCGCGCTAATGTCAAAAGTTTTATGGATCCTATTTAAATGTTGTATGTATTATATGACGCCCAATGTTGCTTATTACTTGGCAAATATTTATGCAAATAATATGCAATTACACACACACACACACACATAGAGGATACATAGCTTGTACAGTAGGTAGTTTAGTCACTATTTTGTACAAAAATTTTCAACACATTTGCGTTTTCTGTTTATTATCAAAATATAACTTTAACAGACAGAAGTTGATAAGCATTTTTAAGAAAATTTTCACAAGTTCGACATAAAAAGAAGGAATGAGACAACAATCCAAAGAACAGCACTTGCGGCCCATTGTACTAGAGCGGACACTCTCCTGACCTAACAGCTGTAAGCATCTTACAACAAGAACAAGATTACAATAACCGGTTTACCTTGGAAATGCTCCACATCATAGGCACACCAATACATATAAGGCTGAACTACAAGACAGACACAGAAAACTGCGCGCATTTATACAGACATTTAATTGACCACAACAAACAATCAAATTGTTTATCAACTCCACAGCTGACTAAGCGGACGTACAATTACAAGATCTTTTTTAGGATTATGGTAATTTAAATTGTTGTTTTTTGTGTTATATTGTTTACAGCCCTAAAGACGAATCCCGAAGGGCGTTTGAAATATATTGGAAAATCAAAAACTTTTGTTTGTTTTTTTTTAATAAACACGTAAAAAACATTGACTTCGAGCCAGCAAAAATCCCAAATAAATAACAAAGGTCGCTATCCATAACAACGAAAATTTTCGATGTTAAAATTATTTCTTGCTAATAAACTAAAGGATTAAAAAAAATTTTTTACAGAGATTATAAACCACCTGTTCGGGTTTCATACCATTTAACCTCACTCTCAATCTCATTACAAATCGAAAACATACTTATTCATTAGTTTGTTCTTAAATATATATCATATGGGCATTTCCATTCTGTCGAACCGTGACCGTCGTACATTTTAAATATAAAAGGTAAAAAAAAATAATTTTTTTTATTTTTTATATAAAAATGGTAAGTGTATTATAATTTGTTTTAAAAGTTATAAAAGGAAAAAGAAACAACATAAAGAATATATCATATTTGTTTTGTTGTGGTTTTTGGTTTTCTTGATCAGCATGACGAGCTGAGTCGATTAAGCTTTGTCCGTCCGTCTGTCCGTCTCTCTGTTTCTACGCGAACTAGTCCCTCAGTTTTGGAGCTATCGAGCTGAAACTTTGCACAGAGTCTTCTTTTTACTGCACGCTGCTAATATGTCGGAACCGACCGGATCGGATAACTACTTCTTGTAGCTGCCATACAAATGTTCGGTCGGAAAATGGATTTTAGTGAGAAAAACTGTTTTGCTCTCAATATAACTGCTCTCAAACACGGTCAGGGATAATATGTAATGTTTTTAATCTGATCTGCGAAGTTTGGTCGAAGTCGCCTAACCGTTGAGTTGGGAAAAGCTATTTAAACAAGTGTATCAAAACTTCGGTACAGACGAAGACCCCTTCTCGTTTACTGATAACATAGCTCTCAGCAAGCAGTGTTAAATTCGTTCGTATACACAACAAAGGTTACCGTACCAGTACCGTACTCAGTAATTTTTGTTTTCGTTCTAACCACAAGTATAATGTGTAAGACACCGAAGCAAGTACCGTACAGCGTCGTAACGTACCACCGACAAAAACAGAAGCGGTTTTGGGAGCAGCTATAGAGACAACGTTTGCCAAACCTAACACAAATAACTAAACCCAAATAGTTTTAATATCTTATGAATGAATAGTTTCTTTGAATTGTATATTATATGATTTAAAAATCTTGAGAACATTTTTTGTAAATAACTGATTATCTCTGTCGATACGTGACATGTCGAACGCGACATTTTTTCCATCATATTTATGTGGTTTCTGCTATAATGCGGCGCAAAAACTTACAGTTAATTGCATTGGCATAGTTTCTTATGGTTTCTTATGCATTATACCATCCATTTCTTATAGCCCTTTATACCATCAGAAAGATTTTAGATGGCAAAGTACATTTAATCTAAAGTCCTTTTTTTCCAAAAATTAAGCAAATTTAATGTCAAAATAAGTAAAATCCGCTGGCACGCCGTGAAACCGAATATATCCAATTGGGTTATCAGTAAATGTAAGATTAGCTTACTTTAGTTTAATTTGATTATTTCCCTATGTAAATTCGATCAAATATTGTGTTTTTTAACACTTTAATTTTTTGTGGCCCTGGTGGACCTTTTTTTGGAAATGCCCATATGTATGTAACTTTAAAAAAATGAATTTTAGTAAATGAGAAAAAGTCCATAACTCTGGAAATAGTCGATTTCCCATTTACCTGGATACAAGATTTGCAATTAATATTTTTTAGATATTTTTGCGATTAGGTAACAAAAAAATTTGGATATTAAATTTTAAAAACGTTTTTTCACGCGAATTAAGTATATTTTGAAATCACTGAAAATACGTACATAATATTTTTCAAAAATTTTTTTTTTTTTTTTAAATACGATAAAAAAAACTCCAGAAAAATTCTGATTTTTCACGGAATAACCCATATATAAAATTTTCTTAAGAATTGCTCAGGTAATGTTGATCACCCCCCCTAAAACCAAACTGCAGCTCGTTATCCGTCGACCTTTCGAAAATTCTGAGTGGAACCTCAAAACAAGGTGGTTCGGTTCAGTTCATTGACATATTTAAGGGCCGATTTCTCATCTTCCATCGTTCACATGCAAATTACAGAGTAAACTGTAAATTTAGCACACATTTTAATAAATAAAAACAAATATCCATATTGTATAGGGCGGAAATGTATACTAGGCACAGTTTTTGAAAATTTTTCAAAACCTTCCTCAATTTTGAGGTTAATAATTTTTTTTCAGAAAAAATGAAATATTGCACCATAGTACAATGTCATGGCGCCCAAAAGCGCTTAGTAAACACCGAACTTTTTCACACACAAATGTGTCACACACACTTACCCCACCATACGTAGTCAGTTGTGTTTAAACAACAGCAGCGGCAGCGGCAGCGACAGCAACAAACAAACAAAACAACTCGACAAGTGTGCGACTAAAAACGTTAGCGAACCGCCTTCTCTGCCCGACTATGCAAATGCAAGAGCAACAGCGTAAAAACACATTGAACCTCATCTGCAAAAACTAATGTAAAAGTTTTTTTTAGGTGTGATTTTGCATTAATATTTTTCAGCAAACTTAAAGTTAAATCGATATTTAAACAAGTGATGTAAAATTAAAATACTGCAAAATATTGTCATTTTTAAGGCCGTTCCATGTTTTCCTATTGTAATTTACTTCAAGTACACTGGGGAAAACCACATTTAATATCAATACCAAATCAAATTGCAACATCCTTATACGTGGGGTACTATTTATATTTCAGGGATTATCAAATAATAACATGAATTTATAGTTTTTCAAAATATTCTACATGAAAATGAATGCACTTTTGCATTCGCACAAACCCTTTATCGAAGACCTTCCGATTGAGGCACCTCCAAAACATGTTTGGGAATAAAGAGAAATTCCTTTTTGCTAAGTCAGGGCTGCACGGCGCACAGTGGCCGGTTTGGCGAATTTAGCGTTGCAAAAATAGCCAAAAATTGATGGTCGAATTTTGTTGACCGCTTAACAATTTAATTTAAGCTAACTTCGTCTGTACCGAAGTTCTGATACACATATTATGAAATAGAACTTGAAAAGTGTATTGTAATTTTGCAGAAGTTTGCAACGCATAGAAGGAATCACTCCGACCATAAAGTTTATATTCTTGTCAGCATGACGAGCTGAGTGTTGCTTTGTCCGTCCGTCTGTCCGTTGTCTGTTTCTACGCGAACTAGTCCCTCAGTTTTGGGCTATTCGAGCTGAAACTTTGCACAGAGTCTTCTTTTTACTGCACGCTGCTAATATGTCGGAACCGACCGGATCGGATGACTACTTCTTGTAGCTGCCATACAAATGTTACGTTCGGAAAATGGTTTTAGTAAGAAAAACTGGTTTGTTCTCAATATTACTGCTCTTAAACACGGTCATGGGAATATGTAATGTTTAAGTGATCTGCGAAGTTTGGTCGAAGTCGCTAACCTTTTAAACTTTTCTTTCCTTTCGTTTAATATTTGAGTTATCGTCGTTTTACTGAAGTACTACTTTTGTACCTTATTTTCCCCCTTTGATGGACTGCGAAGTCGCTAGTCCACGCTTCTAGAGTGAACATTTTTTTAAAATACATATCTCTAAATAAAAATATATTTATTTGGTCTTGCGCCGAGCTGCGACTTGCGAGTATGAGCGACTTGAACATATTAAAATGCATGAATTAATTGTGTATTGAGATGAAATCTACTCAACTTTGCTTGTGCACGAGCGGTGGGCCGGTTTCGCTTTGCAAAATCGTAACTTTTGAACGGAAAGAGATATTTACAAAATTCCAATGGGAAGGTGATAGAGAATTTCAATAGCTTTAAAAAAGCTAAGTTTAAGCTCATCATTGTAGGTCCACAGGGTGATTCAGGATCGGCTGCCAAAGTGACAAGTTTCATCCACTGAAAATGTGAGTAGTAAAAATATTTATTTTGTATGTAAATAAAAAATTTTTTTTCTAATTTAAAAGTTAGGTTTTTTTAAATTTTGTTAATTTTAAGTAGTTTTACAACCACATTTTTAATAAATTGATTTAAAATAGGTTAAAAATTTTTTGACTTTTTTTGAAACATTTTCCGTGGATTAAACTAGGCACACAGTCGATCCTGAGTCACCCTATTGACCTACAATGATGATTCAAATATCTCTTTCCGTTGAAAAGTTACGAATTTGGCAACGCTAAATCAGCGAAACCGGCCACTGTGCGGCAGGCGGATGAATTCAATATTTTGGAGGGTCAAAAAGTCATGATGGAGAATGATTCGTATTCTGGGTTTGGTTTTGCGAGTTTCTCCGAAAACTTTCGTCATTATATGAAATTTCTGATCACATTCGAGTACTCTGCATAAATGCGCTCGTTTTCTGATCATAAATGATACTTTTGTCGGGAAAAAGGGAACCCAGCCGCGACTCTTCATAAAGAGTCATTTCTATGCCGTTTTTCTGATCAGTTTCGACTCCTTTTCAAGTCATTTGCGAGTCGTTTTTAGATGAATCGCATTTTGAGCATTTGCATGAGGCATTTTGGAGTCTGCCGTAAGTCGCCCATGAAATGAATCTCTTTTTATTCACCAAAAGGGCTCGAAAAATACACATCAAGGTGATTCTTGTTAAAATGATTTTCCAAATGCTAAATGGGGGGCCCAACTCAGAATTGACCGTCTTACGTTGCAGAAAGAAGAAACAGGAGACCATATGCTTCGCAGTTTTGATTCCGGCTAATGCGCATATATCCATGAATCGTAACCTGTGACAATCTTTCGATCGTATTTTTTCAGCATTTCTTTGCACCAATTCATTCCATTTTTTTTTTTTAGCGATTGTCAATTTATGCGGAATCCAACGGGAACAAACCTTTCTTACGCCAAGATGTTCAATCAAAGTCTTGCATATGCTGGTGGAACTAATGTTTAGAGATGCCTCAATCTCACGGTATGTCACATGACGATCTTGCATTATCATTTCACGCACAGCATCGATGTTTTCTGACACAACAATCGCTCTTCGACGGCCTTCACGAAATACGTCGCTGAGCGGACTATACCAGCGATATACAGTGGGTTTTGATGGCGCCTTGCCGCCACAATCTTGTAGAGGTAATCCACGTCGAAGTAGTGAAAAATAGTCCAACGAAAAACTTCTGTTGAAATTTCCATTTGAAAGCCAAATTGATTTTTCCAACTCACTGTAAACAACGCAAATAGCGCTCAATAGTCAATCAAAACTTTACGAGACCGTTTGTGCTGAAAAATGTCAATCTTTATTTTTGTATTACCAGATTTTAACTATTGACATTAGTGTTAACAGTTCCCAACATATGAATACTACTTCCAAATGTACCTATTGTTACTGCCTCTGTGAACAAATGATTTGAAATTTTTATTAATTTGTTGTTTAATTTCGATTTCATTTTCAATATCCACGAGCTCACATGCTGACTTTCGAAGATATTCGTAGCGGATTGCGTTTAAGTGCCTGTACCTTAAGGAGGTAATGATGACACTTTTGGTGGCCAACTTCTGAGTTAAAATTTATTATTTTTGGAGCACAGTGGCGGGGGCACCAAAATCTGATATCTCTAATACTTTCCATGTGAGATGATTTCATTTTCATGTTAATGAAAGAGCGTCTATATCTCAGTTGTCCTGCAGTCGATATTCGGAACCATACTTGGGCTTATTCTCATTGAGGTAACAACATTTTCAAAAAATTAAATTTACATTTTACCAGATTAAGTCGAAACTAATCGAACCATTTTTTCTGGTTTAAGTCCATTGAGAACTTTAAACGCGTTTTTCTCAAAATGGATTATTTTGAGTTATGCCAGTTTTGAAGTAAGTGAGCGATATATAAAACGACTTCGTCTCCACATTCAGATAAAGTATTTGTATAAAAGCTGCTTTACTCAATAAGTTGCATTTGAAATGACAATGGTTACCATAACTAAATAGTTACACAAGTATTTTTCTATCCCAAAGTTTTCATGCTAATAGTGAGAGTCTAAAAAAGTGACACATGGAACGCATTATGTTCAAAGACATTCGCCTTTTTCTATTTTAGAAAACCAAAGTTTAGCTAATCCTGAATCATCCAACTTACTTTTGACCCATTCATATATCCCACTCCCGACCATAAAAAGATCAATATTTTTGTTACTCTATTCAGAGTTTTACCAGTATAGGTGTATTTATTAATTATGTTGCATATATGTTTGTGTTGTATATAGTATCTTTATATAGATTTAAATATTTTCGCGATTTTTATTTTGGTAGGATTTTATTTACAGTCATGTTCAATTCAATTCTGATAAATCGGTCGTGGGGAAACGGTTGCAACAATTTTCTGAAAATTGCTACCTCTCGAGTCAAGTCCATCTTCATTATGCATTCCTGGTACTTTAATTAAGTTTCGATTTGTATTATATTCAGTAGGTGTACATGTACATATATATATATAGATAGTTATTGTGGTTGTTGTTGATTTACATAAATTTCACTGATGGTGTAAATTAAATATACAAAAAGGGCTTCAAACATTCAGCTTTATGTCTTTTGGTTGTGTTTTTGTTCAAATACATCAATAAAAGTTTTGTTTTTTAAATATATGTATATAGGTAGACAAATATCATTTAATATATGTTTTGAATATATATATGTATACATATACATATACAGTTATTTTAGCACACAGAATGTAACATTTGCTGCAGATAAATATGCCTTTCGGGGGCCCCTTTTCTTTTAAAATGTTTTTTAAACATTTGTTGTTGGATTTTGGGTTCATAACGTTAATAGAATCAAAAGTTTTAATTTGTAACAAATTTGCACTAAGTTTAAAAAGGTGTTGATTATGTTATGTACATTTATAGTTTGGTTTTCTCTTAAATGTTTCGAATTGAGACTACAAATTGTGGGAGTTTTTTCTTTGAGCATCTTAAGAGTTTAAATAGAAAATTGCAATAAAAAACAAGTTAAGACTCTTTCAAAAAGCTTTAAAGAAGAAACAAGGGATAAAGTAACATAATTTTAAACATTTCCTAAATTATATAAATTTGTATTTTTTTTTTTGCTAATTTTTCTGGAGTTGTTAGACATTGATTTGGTTATGTTTTTGTATATACTTGTATATATATATTTATGTATTCCTCAGCCCTTGCCTCTGACACCTACACCCCTTTGACTTCAAGTTGTACATCTTATATTTGGCATTTCACTAGTTCCACTCATTTAGTCCATCAAGCGTTGCTTTTGAATTTAGTTTTGTGTTTGGGGCAAGGCCGATGAAGTTTCATCAGTTGTTTGCTAAAGAAATGTCCACAAATTAGCAGGTCAATTGACATTTCGTGGCCCTAATTTACCTTTTGTTCGGCGGGCACTTTGCCGCCAGTGCTACGACCCCAACGCAAACGCATCGGTTTACGTGCCTCACGTTGGAATTCCGAATTGTTCTCATCCTGCACATCGACGGTTTCAGTTCCATCAGCATCGTTAGCTACATGTCCGTTGTTATCATATGGCTGTATGGCCATTAGCAAGCGACGCATATTCTCCGAATTTAAAAGCTGATTACGTGTATGCTTTGGGGGGACATAATGGAGAGGGAGAAAGAGAGAGAGAAAGAGCTTAACTTCTAAATCGATCTGGAGGTGCCTTAAGCAAAGAAAAAATAAAGATTTTTAATAAATGAATCAAGAATTTTGAATGTTAGATGATCCAAGAACGATTATTTTAATTTAAGTCTGAATCTTTGATCACGAATTTCTTGATCCGAGCATTTTTATTCTCTATTCGCTATTCTCTCCCACTTGTCTTGCTTTCTACTAAAAGTTACTTCTCACCCCCTTTAAATTTATGATTTTATCTTGATTGCAAGAACCAAATTCTTTAAAATGCAAAATTCATTAAAATTTAAAAGTTATCCTACAAGCTCCATGATCAAGTATAAATTTGCAATAGTCTTCCTACTGAACTCCAGTGATGCGGCATCATAATATCCAATCCAAAGAAATAGTATACTATTTTAAAGTGATTTTTTTCAGATACCTGTTCAGGGATCAATTATTCTGCTGAACAAGCCCAATGGTACAGTTAGTACGAAATACAATTAATACAACTACAAAAATTATCTTTTCAAGTATAATGTTTTCTATCCCGAATTACTTTACTAATTTCTGACCATAGGCCAATAGAAGTATGTATTCTCTGACGGAAATAAAAGTCATCTTCTACCTAAGCTTAAATGGCGCGAAAGATTGGCAGGTGCTTATGCCTCTAAGCTAAACGTTTACTCTCCTCTGTGGATCAAGCGGAACCTGACATCAACCTAATAACTCGAAGCTTTTCTTAAGCTGCCGCCTGCATGCAAAGGTCACCAGGTTTAATGCGGACTGCAATGCTGACCGTAAACTTTCGATTGATCTACTTCAGCTTGCTAGGATGGAAAACACACCAGACACTAGGACCAACTGTCATTTATTTATTTGTTTATTTATTGTTTATTAGAGGTAAGTTTAACAATGTTCAGTCAAACAATAAATATAAGAGTAATTTACTAAGAATAAGCTAATAGCGAACTCTGACCCGGTGGGACAAATTTATTGGCGCCAGTTGGTCCAACTCACAGATAAGTGGTCAAGTACGTACTAGCCATTCATAGGGTATTAGTTAGAGGACATCAAGGAGTTCTTTACGTCTAATGGCGAGCTATCTATGGAAAATAGGTGATAGTACCTGTAAACAAGGCACAGGCACGGGATATCTATTATTCGGTTTCTGCACTCATTGGCTTAGAGCAATTGAGTCAACCACCGGCCAAAGCTTTTGATGAAAACTACCGATGGCAGATCCTTCTGTTTAAGTATGGAGGTCTATTAGGCCGTCATAGGCGGTAGTATGTGTCCGTTTAGCCACGAAGGGCAAAACAAAAACTGTTTCTGAACTGATTCGATTTGATCTTGTACGTGGTAACGGGGCCGGCGACAATATTCCAGGTTAGGTCTCACCAGTGAGGTGTAAAGGAGTTTGGTGGTGTAGGAGTCATCGAATTCTTTGGACCATCTCTTAATAAATCCAAGGGCGCTCTTAGCCTTGTTGCAAATTACAGAGATGTGACTGTTAAAGCTCAAATTGGGCTCAAATAATAGCCCAAATCATCGACCTTGAATGATCTAACGGTTCCCATGAATGGTGTACTCGAAGAAATACGGCTTAGTTCTGTGGAAAGTCATAATATTGCACTTAGCAATATTAAGGGGAAGACGATTCAGGCGGCACCAAGCACTCAGAGCATTTAAGTCACTTTGTAATAGAAGTGGAGAAAGCAAACAAATCATGAAGCAAATAACGCATTTAAGAACCTATGCCAAATCAAGCAGCAGCACTACTATCAGCATTTGAAATTTGAAATATTCAGGGTCAACAGCAGCAAAGAGTTTTGGGCACTAGCACGAAAGCTAAACGGTAGTATTTCGAAAAATCCGATACAAGCAGACGCTTCTAGTCTTGCTAAACCCTTCAAAATAACATTATTTGTCAGTAACCCTCCAGCCCGATTTGAATATGCGCTCCCGTACACTACAGTGGAAGAATTTGATGCATGCATTTCAAATCGGAATTGTGTCTTGCCATTAAGACGGCCAAATGTAACAAAGCCCCAGGACATGACCGAGTCCCTGTCGAATTCTTTAAGACTCAGGCACATGATGACTCAGGCTTATAATCGGATCCTGCGAACAGCCAGCACTCAAAATAGCTTTAGGGAAAGCATAATTTTCCCTATCTACAAGAATGAAGACCCTACATCAGCTTCCAACTACAGGGGTATATCCTGCATAAATGCAGCCACGAAGTTGTTTGCTTCAATTTTGCTAAGACGACTTACGAACTGGGTAGCTGAACATAATATCCTTAGCGAGTTTTAATTCGGATTTAGACGAGGATATTCAACAGTCGATAGCGTATTTGTGCTTACTGCGATTGCAAAATCATACCTCTCTGCAAAACGACATCTGTATATCTGTTTTATATTACAGATGAATACAAATAAGACGAAAGTCTTAATTGTGAGAGATGGAAGATGGGCGTAGTTCAAGGGTCAACAGATGGGTTTTAAATGGCGTGGAGCTGGAAACGGTAAAAAGTTTTAAATATCTTGGCGTGACCATCACTGGAAGTCTTAGCTTCAAATCTCAAGTACAGGAAAAACTGCAAGACTCTTAAAAAAGCAATAAAAAGCACGTGGAAAAACTTTTTTGGAAAAAGACACATTGCATCTCAAATCTGGGGACACAACCGATATGAGGAGGTGGTTGCGTTTGCAATGCATCGGATCATGGGAAAGATCTCACCAATTGTTGTTGGAGAAAGTTGTTAGCAGAGAAAGAGACTTATTCCAAAGCCAAGCCAGGCAAAGTGTGGTACGAAACACCTACAAAGCTCCAGCCTAATCTGAACACATTGAACTACTTTCGTGACCGGTATGAAACTCAAGCCATCTCTCTGATCTGTAGGGCTCGCTGTGAGATGATTAGCCTGAACTAGAGTCCACACTGGAGCACTGATAACACAGATTGCAGTCTCTGTAATCTGCTCGCAACGAAAGAAGTCATGCATCTGCTTGGGGTATGCCCAATTTTAATTGAGATAAGAAGTGCCCATCTGGAAAGCCGCTTTCTTTTGGAAGCAGACGCAATAAATTGGCTAAATGGCAAGCATGTCCGTCTGTCCGACCCTCCTCTGTTTCTATGCTGAAATCGAATACTCCGTCAGTTTTAAAACTATCTAAACCAAACTTTGCACGAAGTCAATTTTGGTAATAAATACGCTCCATATTTATCAGAACCTACCAGATCGAAACTGACTATTAGCATATGTTACCACTAGGAACGATCTGTTGAAAAAGTAGTTTTACTGAGAAAAACTTTTTTGTTTAGCAATTAGCTATCGCTACCAAACCTCGTATTTATAATTTTTTATGCTTTCACTAATGTCAGCAAGTTTTATGCAAACTCGGACAACTATAGTAAGCTGCCATACAAAAGATAGATCTGAAAAAAAGTTTACGTAATGAAAAAACTTCTTGATTTCAATGCTATCGCTCCCAACACTCCTTACTGCTTAATTGATATGCTAACAAGTAATTCTGTCAAGCCTGCTCCAAATCAGTATAACTATACATACTAGCTGCCATTAGGTAAATTGGATCACCACGTCGACAAAATAATTTTAATGACATCGCAAACCAACTTTTATATTTTCAAGATGTCGGAATCGGAGCGTCCAAACCACAAAGTAACAAGGGAAAACGCGAGCCGCGCCCCAAAATTGGGAAAAAAAAGCCGGGGATCCCTGAAAAAAAAAAGGGGAAAATAAAAAAAGTTAATATAGGTGTAAAATTTTTATATTTATCTTAAAAGTGTGTTTAACGCTCATCATGCTAAAAGCATGAGATTCCAGCATAAAATGACCAAGAGGCAAGTGTTTTTGGGATGTGACTTTAATTGCAACATTTTGTTTAGTTAGTTGAGCTGTAAGAAAAAGAAGGTTTTGTTGTTTATTATTTACGTCGCAAATATTTTAATATTTTTTAGTTTAATCAATTTTAAATCAGATGGAAAATTGTTTGTATTGAAATATATTAAGTCGGCAGTTGGAAAAAAGATTTGAAAAGCCTTGCAACAGATTAGCTATCTAAGGACAAAATTTATGACATAGTGACAAAATCAAAATTTGTGTGGCAATTCCGTACATAATGACAGAACTTACCACCTTCTACGAAAAAGACCCACCAAAATTGTACATCCTTCTTTTCTGTAAAAATTTCAAGCTTACAATTCTTTCCAATTCTTTGATAATAGTGAAGTATAAATACAAACACAAATCATTTTGCTATTACGCAACAACAAAAAAACCCAACAAATAAGTTAATTCTCATGACAAAATGCGATAACGACTGGGTAAATTGTTTACTCTTGGGTAAACTCACCTAACTTTAACTCAACTTTATATGTTCATTATGCAAGTTGGAGTCTGCCTCTGTGTCTGCCTTCGCCTCTGTTTGCCTCCCACTGAAATCACTAACCATAAATTTTCCTTTAACAGAAGCCCAGACTCCAAACACACATCGTAAAACTATGTATTTTACCATCGGCTGCAATAGCAAAAAAAAATAGAAAGGAATATCAAATAAAAAAAAGAGTTCCACAAAATTTAATCAACATTCAATGTTAGTTTTTTTTTCTATTCCATGTCCCACGCATGCAAAATATTTTTCTGTCACACTTGTGTCCCCCAGGCAGCAGCTGTTACGCAGCTCTGTTTAATTGCTCGAACCAGTTGGAAAAAAATGTAACCAACTTGGCAATATTTTCAGCAACATTGTCTACTTAAATGCCTGTCAAAAACTAACCAACCGCTCGGACCCGCCGCCAGGGCGTATGATTAACGCTCAAAGCCGCAAAGTAGGCAACACAAAGCCCACAAAATGGCAGTCAGAGAACAACAACAACAACAACAGCAAAGTTTCATCAAATATGTTGATAAAACACAAAAGATTACGCCTCGTCCCCAAAAAAGGGTCGAAGGGCAAAGGGATCTAATGTGTTTGTCAAAACGTTTTAATGCTGGGGGACTAGAACTAGGGGCCCTATAAAGCCAGATAGCTCCCAGTTTGGGTCCCATTTTTTCTCGGCCAACCACAAATGACCTTTTACGCACAGCGAAATAAAAATTGTTAAATAAAAGGCAAATAAAAATGTGTGACACACACACACACACGAATCAGCAACAACCTGTTGTGCGTGTGCGTGTTTGTATGCGTATGTGACTGTGTGGGTGTTAAATGTATTAGTTTGGCCGAGTCCCCAAAAAGGCTATTTAAACCTCGTCAATGTGTTTTTACGCTTCAATAGCAAATGGTTGTGACACAAACTACACTTGGCTACCACATTTTGAATTCTGAGAAGCACAAAATGCAGTTTAATTAAATTTCTTGTTAAAATTCTATTTGAATTTTGTACAGACAGAGAGAAAGCTATAAAATGGAATAGAACAACAAGCTCGAATGAATGTTAATTAAAATTTAAGTAAAAAATTGTTCAAATGAGTGATTTTCAAGTTGATACAAGTTGTAAAAAGCTTGGTTTGGCATTTTACATTACAAGTTGTCTTAAATTAAATCTCAAAATGCTACCATTATTTTCGTATCAATATAAACCTAGACTGTATTAATTTGATATTTTGGGTATTAATTTGATACTTAGGCTGCCTTCACAGTGTTCGACACATGACCCATGATATTGTAGTCGGCTTGCATTTCCCTATGAAATTCTATCAATTTGCCAAGCTCTTTAAACTTAAAACCTTACAAAAAGCAGGACTACTAGACTATCATGTCTCATGTGTCGAACGGTGTGAAAAATATTTTCATGTCAATGAATGTTACTTCGAAAATTCGAAGAGTCAAACTCTTATGTTAGTGTTTTGATTTTAGTGCAAAGTTATAAGTTGTTTGTTGAAAGTAAATGCTATGAAAGACACTTTCCCCAGACGATGTGTTAAAAATAAATTAATGGATTTCAATATGGAGCACGAATTTCTATATTTACAGGGTAAGTTTAAGCAGCTAAGAATACAAAGATAAGTTGTGCGGCTGTCTTAACGCTTGGTAAGATGACGCACAATGCGAGTGGTTCGAAACGGCGCTGCGAAATAAGGCCCACAAAAAAAAAATGAAATAAGGCTCAAAAAATTTATGTGGAAAACAAAAACAACGATTTTTCTCAAATTTGGGGTGTTATTTAATTTTTTTGGGGCATTATTTCCTAAATAAAATTTCAAAATGATATAAGTCCCCAAAAGAAGAAATGAAATAAGACCGCAAAATAATTTTTTGGGGCCTTATTTAATTTTTATCAGGAAATAAGACGTAAATTTTGAATATGATTTTTTGTAGGATCTGTTTTATTTTCTTTTATTTGGAAAAATGTGAAAAAAAAATCCAAGAACTTTAATAACGCTTAATTTTCTTAACTCCAGGTGTTCTTAGACTAAGTAATTGATGCGCAGAATTTTTGTACAGACTGGAAGTTTGATTTACGTAAGAGAACAAAAAATTTAATACAAGCTTAAATTTAATTTATAATAAAAAGAATGTATCAATCTTAGCGCGGCAGGCGAAAAATTTGAAACAAAAAATCGCGCGATATTTTTGTATCAAATTTTCACTATTTCTTACTAATAATCCAAATATTTACAAATATTGGGGTGCTATTTCATTTTTGAAATTGGGGTATTATTTCATATGAAATAACACCCCAAATTTGGGGCCTTTTTTCATTCATTTTTGGTGCCTTATTTCATTTCAGTGGGGCCTTATTTCATAATTTAAATTGGGGTATTATTTCATATGAAACTAGCTGAACCCGCCGCGACTTCGTCCGCGTCCAAGTTTTGAAAAAATTGCAGTAAGTAGAAAAAAATTGTAAAGCTCCCTGAACACTGTTTGTACATAATCTATTTGTTAAAAAGGAAATTATTTTTTAATATCATTGGCTTCATTAGCTTAATTTTAAGACATTTTCGAATTTACGGTTGATTAAAATAAATCAATCTGGAAAAGGAGGATTAAGTAAAGCGTGGAAATTGCAGTGGCCTTTACACATATTAAATTCTATCCCGCCCCGTCTTAAGGGACACAACCAAATTTTTAAGTCGCGCGGAAATTCCAGAATTACAAATTATTCCCTTCCTGTCTTGTGAATGCCGAACAGACTATAGTATATTCTTCTTCAGAAGGACTATGTAGTGAATTTATGATCAAGGGACATTTTATTTATAAGAGCGCACCATATACATTTGTTTTATATTAGATCTCCAGAATATTATTTTCTGACTAATTTATGTAAATCAACGCAGTATGAGATATGTAACTATTTAAACATGTGTACTATGTGTCTTTATTATTCGGCAACTAACACAGGGAGAATTCATTTCTTAAAAATAGAAAATATTAGAAGCAAATTTAACATTTCTTATTTAAAAATCGGAAAAAAATAAAAATATTTCTAATAAAGGTCACAATTCCCGCTGCCCTCTGATTTTTTAACTGCAAAAAGTTAAATTGAAAAATAAGCTGTTTGGGCTATACTTTTTTTTTATCCTATAAACACACTTTTCACTGCGAAATGTTATGAATTTTTAGGAGTTTCAATCGAAATAAATATCTAAGATTATCAACTCACAGCCTAGTTTATTAACAAAGACTCGCAAATAAGGTAAGGAGACAACTAATTTTAAGAAAACTGCTCACGACATGTGTGCCATCACTTTTCCGATCTCACCTCTAACAAAAGACGGCTGTGTCTGTTGTGCATATGACAGAAAAAACACACGCACAATTTTTGGCTTCAAGCTTTGTGAAATTTTAACTACTATATTGTGATATATACGGTCAACATATTGTTAAAGCTATCGATGTGTTTTGTATGTGCCATAAGATTCAATGCAATTGGATGAGGCCAATCTCAATTTAATTTATTGCTTATTTTGTGAAAAAAACACACACATACATATACACGCACTCAGCGCGCTCTCACTCTCTCTCGCGTTCTCAGCGAAACAACTTTTCCACAACATTGCCTGAGCGGAACAACCGTTATGACCCCATACAAACCTTTAATTGGCCTTTTCAGAAGATTGGTCAAAAATTGTCCAAATTTTGTTTCTTAGTGCGCGCCTGCATAACTAAACGAAGGTCTATACCAAATCTCATAACTGTAGGATAAGCCGTTTAGGCTGGGCGTTGATAATATGTCACCATATCAGTCGGGCGTACCCATTTATATATATAGATAACACCCCAAATTTGGGGCCTTATTTCATTTTGTCGTATGGGGACTTATTTCATTGGGGACTTATTGCCTGCAGCCGTTCGAAACAAATACAGCTGCAGAGGAGTCGTATTTCGCGTTTTTCAGGGTCTCTGCGTAGGCGTAAAGCTCTACATTTGTGGGTTTCAGCATGAAGCACATCATTACAGTGACTTATGATTAAACAACATCCCCGTAGACACAAAGCATGCAGAGATCAATGTTTTCCTTAGTTGGCTGACCATACCAGACCATTTTATTTTATTAGTGCAAATAAAATACATTTTAAAAGATTTTAAAAAAATATATAAAGTTTTTAAAATGTTATGTTTTAATTTAAATGGCGCTTTGTAAAGAACTGAATTGATACTATTAACTTGATGGGAAAAAATTTTAAATTGATGAAGTCTAATATCAAAATGATATTAAGATTTTGACAGTTTATTAAATTGAAACAAACAAATTTATACAAAAAAAGTGTCAACCTGATACAAATTAGTATCAATTTGATATCGTCGAAATATCATTTTAATACTTTTGAAAATATCAATTTGATACTTGAAGTATTAAAGAGAATTTGATACTCAATAGTTTCAAATTATTGGCTAAATACAGTCATTTTGATGGTGAACGCACCTTAAATAAATAAATTGAAATTTTGGCTAATAGAGAAATTAATAGAGGATATGAGAAATAAAGGAATGTTGAAGGTATATCGAAGTCGTGCAGGGCCGCCGTAGCTTATGCTCTCGTTTTGTTTCGGAGACTGGATAAGGCGACTGTCTTAAATGATTTTGAATACATTTTCGCTATGCCCAAATTTGGAAGCATTTTCCAAAATGGATTTTAAATGGCAGATGTTTGAGCTTGACTCTTCTTAAAATTGATGGAAAAATAAAAAATTAATAGTCAAAAATAGGAATGCAACAGCTGCCGGAACTTGATTTGGAATTTTCGACTACGGGCTAGATTGCATAACAAAAAAAGATAAAAATTATCTTTCCTATACGAGCGTTTCAAAATAATGAAAAACAAATAGGTTTTGTGGCTATTTTCACATTTGTCAACTTTGAGTTGACGATGCACAAAAGTTCCCCTCTAAATTCTTAGTATATTGCACTGCAGCTGTAGGTATGCGCTTTTGCGAGGTTTTGCTTTGGTTTCAGAAAATCGAGTTGGAAACGTTGTACCAAAGATTTATAGATATTATAGATGACGCATCTGAAATAAAAAGTGCTTGTTCGTGGGAGCTGATATTGGATCCCAATTTTTGCTTCTAGCTTCATTTAGGAGGTTCCATAAATTGAAATTTAGGGATGAGCTTTGGCTCAATGGATAGGTACGCTGCCTTTCGTATTTAATTTGTAAGTTCAAACCCCGGTAAAGACTACATTTTTTTCATAGCTAAATTTTATTGTTAGATTAAATAAACATTTTTTTTTTGCGTTTGATTTTGAAATTTTTTTGCGCCGGCACAGCTGTAAAGCCGATTCATCGCCATGGCCAACAACAACATCAGATGTTGCAAAGACGAAGACAATAGATGAGGGCAGAAATAAATTTGAAAGAAAAACTTTCTTCTCAGTCAAGGTGAAATTACTATAAAGGTGACGTACTCACCACAGCTGCTCTCTTTAGAAGGGTCTTATTTTATTTTATTAAATTAATTTTTAACAGTATGAAATGAATCGTCGTCGAGAAAGGTTGTGTAGCGCACGATTTTCTTCATTGTCTTCTTCTTTACGAAAAATCTTGTAAACAGATAAACATTGAAAAGAATATGCCTTTAATTAATTTAATATCTACATGTATTGCTATCCAATTAGAAGATTGTCATTAGACTGCGCTTACAAAGAAAATCCCACATTCACGTAAGTTGATATGGTATCAGCAGATGGGCTGAAGAAGCCATAAACGGAATTTGTGGCTAAATAAAAATGCTTGAATCTTTATTCAAAAAATTCAATGGCTACAATATTTGTCCAAATCCATGTTTTGCTGGGCGAATTGTTGAGAAGTGCTGAGAACATTAAAGAAACAAAAGCAAGTGCTGATTGGCCAAAAAAATATGTTCAAAATATTACTATCGGGGGTGTCACAGAAATCTCTAGAGATTTTGACCTCGGTTGGTTTGCAAATCGCTCGAAAAATCCGTCGGTGTCCCAGAACTTCAAGAGATTACATTTTCTTATTTGAATATTTAGTTAGAACAGAAACTGTTCCAATAAAAGTTCCATCGCTAAAAACAGGGCTGCATCTCTCGCAAAAAAAATTTTCCAAATTTTAGTTATGGGTTAATTTGATGTTCAACTGAAATTTTTTGATTGTGATAAAAGTTGTATGATGCATTTTTAAATTATAGTTCAAATTTAATTCATATTCTTCATAAACAAAATTAAAAATTTAAATACATGTTGGCGCCAAACATGAGGTATAACTTGCCAGCCCTTAATGCGCTGTCTGCCAACCAGATGGAACCACAATCGCTAAACGGCGGTTGGTTTAGATTAACATGAAAGACTTTGGTTGTTTTTCCTAATAATTATTGAAACTCAAATTTTAATGTTTTATTAATTAAATAATTTATTCATTTTATGCAACCTATTCAGAAAAATAATTTTGTTTTCAGTTCCAAAATTAGTTTTGCTTGTCAAAATTGTTTGTGTGGTGAATTTGGCTAAATCTCCTAACAAAACAAGAGAGATTTGAACCCAACCGAAAGAGATTTCTGTGACACGGATTGGAATTTGGTTGGAAGAGATTTCTGTGACACCTTTGTATAATAGATTATTTTATTTCTTGTAAAACTTCATTTGTTTTCAATTATTTCATTTTATTTATTAGCGAAAATCTTTCAGGTGTATGTTAGCTAAAAAAATAACTAACGAAGAGTGCCTAGCATTTGCCTCTCCGAGCAACTGGTATCTCGCCTAGAGAGCGAGTTGAAAAAAATTATGACCCCTCAACACATCGGAGCAGTATAGTAAATTTACCTTGTTCTCAGGCAAAATATTAAAAAAACGCACACACGACCTTACTTCCTCATTTGGCTTGATGCTTCGGAGTTAGTCGTAGAAATGTGAAACTCATTTGGACTGTTGGTGAGGAATATGAAAATCCAAACTAAGTTGACCCTTGCCTGCTGTGAAAGGCTCGTTCTATTTTTAGACTTCTTCGCGCGCGCCCTGCCAACAAGCTTCAAAACGAAAAATAAAAAAGTTGGTATGAGGCTCGTCATCTATTATGTGTAGTGTCTTTGGTTGTACCTTTTCTTATTGTCCAGACTAAGAGTATGCAATTTTTTTTAACGAATTTCCAGTTATACCGGGAAAACCTTTGCAAAAATTTTGTATACAAATTCGAGTAAGTAATATCAAAATAAATTTTGAGGCTTCAGAGCTCTATCCCGAGGACTACAGCGCAACTCTGTTTTTAAATTGTGTAGTACACTTGCCTGGAACGGAAGAACCAAAATATTTTTTGAAATTAATTATAATTATCTTTCTTTTTTAGTGATCAGTTAGCGAAGAATTTGCAAAATTGTTTTTGTAGTCCGCAATTTTCAAAAAATATCGTCTTAGTACGCACTTTGACCACAAATGAAAACTCCTGAGCAATTTTACACTTTCTAGCTCTTGCTGTTCAGACTGAGACGTTTTAAGGCGGTGCTGATATTTGCTTTCCCCATTTCTTTTTTTTTCACTCTCTTGTAGGGCAGTGTAGCATTGGATGGGCTTTACTGGACAGCAGATTCGCTGATGCATATCCTGGCTACTTTAGGCTCAATATTGTGTTAATAGCTTTGCTTATTATGTGTCAATTTGGCATAAACTGTTCCAGTTCAATTTTCTTGTCATGTTCAATTTGTTGTTTGACATTTTTTTGCTCCATCCACCCTACAGGACAATGACTTGCCTTAGATCAAGACATAAATACCATCATTATCTGAAAATATCGCGCAACTCATTCGTCATTCGAGCCGCCAACGCGGAGGCAAAACCGAGGAGGGAAGACAACGATGATAAATCACTTTCAATTTTGACAAACGTCACAAATGTCGCGCTGTTGAGAAGCAGAGCACATTTCATCACCCACACAACGGAAATTTACATACTGGTCAGGCAATTGGCCAATGCTTCCGTTCGAGGGCAAAGCCCACAAATCATTTTCGGCCAGACATTTCCGAGTTATCATCATTGACAAAGAAAATGCACAAAAAAAGAAAAAATGGAGGGAAAGTAAATTGACTAGCAGTGAAAAGGGCCACAAAAATTGCATAGGCGTGATGATATTTAAATCTATATTAAACAGATGAGGGTGGAAGAAATTGATTTATTTATTCAGACATATATGGACAGAAGCTGCCTGATTAATGTTCAAGTGGGGAGACACACAGAATTTTTACCGATGTTTGAAATTGTATCCCAAATAGAGTTGTGGAATTTTAACATTCTAAAAGAGTTTTAAGGCCATAGCTGTTCGAAAATCGATACTTTGGCCTTTTCGATGAACTGGGTTTTAAAGAAATGTTTATTCATTCATGTCAACAGAATAGAAAAAGTCGACATTGTCGTATCCTATTTCGGTCAGCAATGCAAACCGCTCGGACTGGATCGTCTCACTGGTTCAAACAGTCTTTGAACCGCCGCACATTGGTCGATTTCATAGATCAAAAACAAGTAAGAGTGCCCCGACAGCAAAATACCCTGTTCCAAGTAACGTGGTTCCTATAACTTTGAACTCCTTTTATTTTAAAATTTATTTGAATAATTAGGTGTTTTTGCTCGGATCTTGTAGTGGTATACAGAATAAAATATGTATATATTCAATCATTAGGTTCAAACTTAAAAATTTTAGCTCTGACAGTTTTTCGCGGTTAGAAGGAGAAGGAGGAGGAATTTGCCAAATCTGAAGCAAACTTGATTTGGGTACGATATACACCTACATACATGCAAAAATTTGTGGCTCTTCCTCTTATAGTCTCCGAGATCAACGCGTTCATACAGAGAGACAGTTTTTCGCTGCTAAAAGATGGAGGAGGTGGAATTTTCCAAACCTGAAACCAACTTGATCTGGGTACAGTATACACCTTCAAACATGCAAAAATTGGTGGCTCCACCTCTTATAGTCTGTGAGATCCACGCGTTTATACAGAGAGAAAGACAGTTTTTCGCTGATAAAAGATGGAGGAGGAGAAATTTTCCAAATCTAAAATAAACTCGATGTGGGTACAGTATACACCTACATACATGCCAAAAATTGTGGCTCTATCTGTTACAGTCTCTGAGATCGACGCGTTCATACAGACAGACAGACGGACAAAGCTTAATCGACTCAGCTCGTCATGCTGATCAAGAATATATATACTTTATGTGGTCGGAGATGATTCCTTCTATGCGTTGCACACTTCTGGGCAAAATTATAATACACTTTTCAAGTGTATAAAAAGTAATGTATCAATCCATACGCGATCAAAATTAATTCCAAGAGGTAATGAAAACAACGTAATCCCGGATATGCTTGAACCAATGAAGCATTTGTTTTTAATAAGCACGAAAAAAACATTGACCTCGAGCCAGCTAAAATCCCAAATAAAAAACACAGGTCGCTATCCATAACAACATACAATATTTATTCATAGATTTTCTTCACCAATACCTTATTATCTTCCTAGAAGTGTGATTCTTAAGGAGATAAAACAAAAATAGATTTTTTGGACAATTTTTAAAACATTTTTTTCTGAGAAAGACTTGAAAATTTATTAATGTATGAATTTGTACACATATTAAGGTAACTTTTAAACGAAATTTTCTTTTTTAAAAAAAAATAAAACGAAAGCTCCAGCTTTGCTACTGTTTTGGTGACGGCGATATCTGACTTGAAAAAATTTTAAAGAAGAAACTAATCGAAGAAATAAGAAAAATATAATTTTTTGACAAAACGCCTTTAAATTTCTTATTGCACTGTAAATTACCTTATAAGCCTTTAAGTGTATCTACGAAAATCCCTTTCCAATAAGTTATAGTTATGCCTTCGAAAGTAAAAATTCTTGTGTACTGGACTGATAAGCTTCACTCTTAGGTTGACATCAAGTATGAGAACCTACCAATCACGTGCCTTTGCACTACAATTCAATTTCCGCTTTCGCTGACATCACGTCAACAAAGAATATCACGTATACGACAAGTTGCATCGCATGCCCCTTACAAAAATATTTTGCCTTTACACTCAACATCAACCCAACGCCCAAGGATGCTGCTGCTGCTGTTCCTGCTTATGCATTTAAAAGGCTTGAGTTGCAACTTCCGCCTTTGGCAACAAAAAAAATTCAAGTGTCTCCTTTTGAAGTGCATACGCCCACACGCATTCGATGTTATTGTTTGAGTAAGAGCCTTCACACCCTGTCTTAAGGTGAAACTTGACTTTCTTATAAATAATTCAATTGACATTTTCTGCTCTGTTCTTGAAATGAATTTGTAAAAAAAAAACAAAGCGTCAACCAAGTTTATTTAGCGCCACATCTTTTGCATATCAATTGACATGCTCGCTTGTGTATGGGTATTTAAAAATTTAATTTTTATTGATTTCGCTTCAAGCTTTAATCATGAAAACCATTAGTTGTAGTCCATTACGTCCGTGACACCTTTTATTCTAGGCCTTTCTGCATAAAACATTTGCCACTAATGGATGCGAAAACACGCTTTAGGCAGCTGAGCCCTTCGATGGCAAATATTTCATAGATACATTCTTGCAGTCAAACTAGTTGAAAAATGCATCGAACATTCTGGTGCATTCATGTAGAATTTTGTAAACAAAAATTTGAAGAGACCTTTAATGTTGTGCAAAATAAAATGGTAGGACAGAAAGTTCTAGTTGATAACTTTTGAAATATGACGTGTTTGCTTATATTTGTTTTTTGTTCTAACCTTGAACAGAAATACATTTAAAATTTTTTGTCAAGAAGGAACCTCTTTCCACTTTCTAGACTCTGTTAGTTTATTCAGGCTGAGGACTTTGCCATGTCATTTGATAAGTGCAGCACATGGTTCAGTTCAGAGAAAAATAAGATATAAAATTATGATTAAATGGACAAAAAAAGTCTATTTTGAGACTTTCACATGGTTTGGACAATTTATCACATAAAGCACCTAATTTTTTTGAATTACAATTTGGTTAATTAATAATTTTAAGCTGAGAGACGATAAAGCATATGGCTATATCAAGCCTGCTAGTCTGCAATTTATGAGTTCAGATGTTAGAATATCTTCACAATCAAATCTAAATAGACAATCGTAAACTCGTTACTCTACACGGTAATCCAAGCACAATGTCAACTCAAACGTTTTTTAAGCAATTATTAACAAGTCAACGCGCCCAAATGTCCGCTTCTCTCTATGCTCTTGCTATCCCATTGCATATTTCTTTACGCCGGAAGCTTACAATTTTGGTAAACTTTGTGGCCAGCTGGCTACGTTGCGGCTACGTGATGCCGGAAGCCAGGAAATGAATGTAATTTTCGTTTGTTGTTGTTTAGCAATTGGCTTTTATTTACTTTTTGTCAAATGTTTTAAACCTCCGGGGAATTGTTTGTCTGTTTTAGTTGTATCTCACCTGCTGTTTCAAGTTTGGCAAAACTTAAAGTTGATTAGAGCAAAATTGACTTCAATTGGTCTGTCACAAATGTAAAGCTTTTGTTGTTTTTTGTCTTGATTGATTGGACTGAAGTCCCGCAGTGTGAAAAAAGGAACTCGAATTAGAATACTCAGTGTCAGGGTGACGAAGGCAACAACAAAGAGTCAGCCTTTAGGCGAAGCTTGGGGACTGGGAGAACCGGATTATCCCCACAATTTGTTTGTGTTGGTTTTTATTTTAATTTTTTTTTGTGGTGTGTTTTGGGTCGGACAACAACTAGAAGGCCAATAAGTATGTGTTGGTTTGTCAAGAAAATAAGTGAAAGGATCGACCGATAAGTGCGACTGGCAACATAATTTTAAACTGCTACTAAATTCAAGAGTGGATCAATAATTTGTTGTGAATTTGTGAAATACTAAAATGTATGAAGTTCATTTATTAGATATGTAAATATTGATAAAAAAAAGAAGCAACCCTTGAAACAAAGTGTCTGGTAAAGCTTATCGCTAAAAATTAGAGTTTTCTCAGTGAGGAGAAAGCAAAGCCAATTTCGTATGTGCAGAATTTTAATTACACTTCAACTGTTAGCGATTTCGACCGAATTTCCTGCTATCCGTTGCAATCTTTTGTACACAATTTTAACTTTTATATAGATAATGCGCCCCCATATGTACTTAAAACACGAAATGAAGAGGTGAAGCTTACATTACAATTGCCATCTTTAAAATTTTCATGATAATCTAAACTAAATTTAAAATTTTGCAAATTTTTCGATTTTGTGGACCTCTTTACCATCTATCTATTCTTCCGTGTGCATAATCATCTAAACTCATAAGAAAATTTTGTGATTTTTGCCGTTTAATGGACCGTTTGATCTTCTCTTTCTATTTACCGTTCTATTTACCCGTCTGCTTACCCGTCTATTTAACTGTCTTTACGATAATCTAAACTTATTATGAGTTTTGCACTTTTCTAGATTTTTTCCACCGCTCAATGCACACCTTTATTTACCCGAATATTTAACCGTTTCGCGGACCGATTGATCCATTCATATTATCTCACACAAGAGTAAAATAAAAACGCCTATTTGGGGTCTACATCAATGCACATTGGGCTAGATTGTGGTTGGGAGCGGAATAAATTCTTAATTTTTATACCGTGATTTTTATCAAATATTCTTAAAAAGCAAATATAAGGCATATATATTTATTTATATATTGTATGCTTCTAGTTAAAACTACAGCTACAAAGGGGGGACAGCCATAGCTACTGTGGCTTTCGTCTGATTCTTTTGGATTTTTTGTACAAGTTGATTGAAAATACAGGTTGATATAAAGAGGGACTTAAATTTAAAGTAACAGATTGTGTACTATTGTATATTGAAATTAATAATAATTAGAGCAAATGAATAATATCCGATAATTTAACGAATTTAATTATATCTAGAAGGCTTTTGGAGAAGAGTCTGCAAGGAGGGAGGTTAGGTTTTGGTTGGGGAAGCAGTTCCGTTGTCTTTGTAGTGAAATACACTCGTTTAGGAGGTGCTCTATTGTGAGAGGTTCACTTAAGTTGCAGAGGTGGCAGTATTTGCTATTGTTTTGTGAAAACTGATGTTCGTGGGTGAGCCTTGTATGTCCGAGTCTAAGGGCCGATTTCGGTTCTCCCAGATAGCTGCAATGTGTCAGATAGTCATAGATTTTACTCTGTTATTTGTTAGTTTATGTGACAGATAGCTCTATGTAGAAGATGTGAAATCGGCCCTAAGTCTTATAATTTTTACAATGCTGCTAATGAGTCGGAGCGTATGCATATTTTCCCTGTTTTTTTGACGGCCATTTGCACTGCTTCTAGTAAAGCTATTATCTTCGCAGTATACATAGATGAATAGCTGGGCAAAATAGCGAGCTTATTGCATATCCTGTTTCTTCTTTGTTTAAAGATCAGTCGGTGTAAATAAATGTATGGTTACTTAGCTTGTGTTTTGTATCGTTAAATTCTCTTAGGAAGATGTCTTTGCCTGTTTTCGATTTGATAAAGGATCTAAGGTGCGTATCTATTGTTTTTTCTTGAAAGTGACAGGGGGTGGTCCCTTAGACAAAACTTTGGTAACACAGGGCTTTATACCTAATGTAGAGCAAACATTTATGCATTTGTGAACGGCAGAGGTCCTGAATCTTGTGGTTTTGTTCTTTCTGATATTTTCTGCTACTTTTCTGAGGGGGGTGTCATATACGTTACTGTGTTAAATATAATAGTTTGGCTTGTAATTGTTGGGTTCTTGTTTCAATTGTGGGTACGTTAGCTTCGAAATATAGGTTGCAAGGTATAGTGTTCGGTCAACTGCTTGTTGTGTTAAAAAACGAGAAACGGTCACTCAACTTTAAGCTTGTTCCAATTTATCCCCTGGAAGTAAAAATTGAATGTAAAATATGGAAATTAAAGGCAAAGGTATGTACACTCAGAAAAAAAACCAAGAACTTTGTACTTGAATCAAGTACGAACGGTGTCAATAGTACGGTAAGTACGAAAATACTTGATTCAAGCACAAAATCCTTATTTCAAGTACGATTTTTTCAATCCCAAAATACTTGTTTGAAGACTGTTTCGGGATATTTTAAGTACATTTCGAACTATTAATATTATTTTTTTTTTTATCATATTATTAATTTTTTATGGTCTTAAGTACAGACCGATTTACTCTCATAATAAGTGCAAAAAGGTTCTTCATCGAAGTCTAATAATTCAAAAGTCAACCACAAAACATGTTTGAAGCAAAATATTACTTCAAAAACTAAGTACAAAATGTTCTTGGTCTAATACAATAAAGGTCTCTATATAATATCAAAATCCAAAGGAAATGAATCGACCAAAGACCAAGATGTTTATACTGTAGGTCGGAAATCTACCCACACTCCATTACCAAAGTGTTAGAGCCAGGAAGGAATTTCAAGAACAGATTCAAAGTAAAATAATTCGCAGTTTTCGTAGCACACTTTTTGGAGCTTGCATAGTAAGTCTATTCTGTACTTAATCCAAGAAATTTTGTACTTGAACTAAGTACGATCTTTTCTTAAAATTGTAGGTAAACTGTAAGTACGAAATGTACTTGATTCAAGAACGTTTGTTCTCATTTTAATAATTTTAACAGTCCTTTTTCTATTCTAGTATGTTTCGTACTTAATTTAAGTACATTCAAGAACAAAACATACTTAAAATTTCAAGTACAAAACGGCATAAATTCTATCCCGATCGGTCTAGAACTATCCCGGTCGTTTTTTTCTGAGTGTAGAATGTGAATACTTAAGCAAATTGTGTGTTGTTATTGTTAAATGTTGTTTCTGTTTACCGTTTTGTTATGTCCTTATAAAGAAAAAAACTAACTAACGTGCCCGTGAATTGTGGAGTAAAGACTAACTTTCTGACATTTTCTGACAACAAGTAAATATGTAGAGTTTTACCTTAAAGTGTTTTTTTCATCGTGTTATTAATGCTTTTTGTGGTTTTTTGCGGCTTTGCGCACATTCTCTTGATATTTGCAGTTAAGTTTGAGGTCAGCTATGCAACGCTGTTTAATGTATGAAATGAAAACAACCGGAATGTCCGTACGAATTCAAGCTGGATTTTTGAGCAGCTTAAGGAGCATGGAGTAAGCACAGAAAAGGGAATTTGAGATTTATTTGAAAAATGCTGCAAAAAAGCGCTCGAAATGTTCCAACATTCAAGGCAAATAATTCAAAATGGTTGTCACCGAACATGTTATTTTTAGTAAATAAGTAGCACATCAACAATGAATCAATCCCATCAAACGTGGAATTTCCACGTGTGGGATACAACGATGGTGGGCAACGACTGAAGAGGAAATTGGCATCTGATCTGGCAAGAAAGAAATCAACACAAATCAGCGGAAAAATAGGATGAAAAAAAGACACTTGTGTTGAGAACGATTTTGTGTAATTCTCATGAGCCGAAAAAACTTTGTTTTATACCGGAACCTCTAACTCCGGATGAGGCGGTAGCATTTTTGCTCGAATGCTGCGAACCATCAACACACTTTTATTTGGAAGACCCTACTTCGGTGGCCGAGAACTTTTTAAACAGCCCTCGCTGTGGCACATTTTTAAGATTTTTATTTTTTGAAATGAATACATTTGTCTAACTACATTTTTCGAATTATTGCCGCCCAAAATGAAATCTGGCCCAATGTGCAATGTAGAATTGAATTTTTGTTTTAGATGATGCGGCTGAAAGCAAAAAAAGTGATAAAACGCTGTTTTCATTTTAAGAATGTGTAAAGCTTCGTACACGCTTGTGCCTTCATCTTTCTGAGTCGGCTAGTGTCCTTGAGGGTTTTGTTGCAAAATGCAGATTCTACCAGTAAACCACACCATATATTTTGTATACTCTCTAACAAAGCGAAAGAGCATTTTAAAAGAGCGTTAATTTTTGTTTTCCTACGGATAACCAAAAATTTGATTAGCTTATAAAATTTAACATAAAGGTCACTAAATAAATCACTTTCGGGGGTGCCACAGAAATCTCTAGAGATTTTGCCGAGGGTTGGTTTGTAAATCTCTCGAAAAATTCGTTGGTGCCACAGAACTTCTAGAGATTTCATTTTCTAATTAGAAAATCTAGTTGGAACACCAGATGTTCCTATTGATGTTCCATCTCTAAAAACAGGGCTGAATCTCTTGCCAAAAAATTTCCCTTTTTTGGATGACTAGATTTTCTAATTAGAAAATGAAATCTCTAGAAGTTCTGTGGCACCAACGAATTTTTCGAGAGATTTACAAACCAACCGTCGGCAAAATCTCTAGAGATTTCTGTGGCACCCCCGATAAAGGTGTATTTCGTAAAGCAAAACTAAAAATAGGGGGAAGCTAAATTCGGTTAGACCCTTGGAGCTTGATAAATGCCTGCCAGTTTGTTATAGGCAGCTATATTCATCCGATTTTAATTAAACTCTCCAAAGTTGTGATGAAACAGATGATATTCATAACTCGAAAGTATAAAAACGCTACCATTCAAAACAAAATGTGCAGTGTATTTGTACCAAAAAACTTCCTGCAAAGTTTGGTTCAGATAGCTTTAAAACTGACGGAGGAGATACCATAGAAACAGACGGACGGACAGACGGACATGGTTATATCAACTCACCTCGTCATGCTGATCAAGAATATATATACTTTATGTGGTCGGTGATGCTTCCTTCTATGCGTTACAAACATCCAAACAATTTTAATATACTCTCTCCAATGGTATACAAAATGTTCTTTAGAGAAAAACTTGCTATTTCATGGCTAACACGAATACTTATTGATCCACCCTCGTATAAAAAATATGCTGGTTAAGCAGTTATTTTAAAATTTATTTTAATTATTATTAATGGTTTATTCTAGCCGGCTTAAAGTCAGACTGACAAATGGGAGCTAATTGAATATAGATTATTTAGTCAATAACAAACAAACAGTTAAAAATATTTAAATATTTATTTATGTGATATTAATGGTACGGTTCTTTTGATGAAACTTAAATTCGTGCCCTTGCCAAAAAATATTCAAAATAAAAAAAAAGGAAAAAATGTTAAAAAGGGATTTCCCCACACCTTAGCTTTCTAGCTCTCTCTTCGCCCTTTAGGTGTCCCAAATAGTCGCTCCATTTGAAATCATTTGCATAAGCAGCTTTTAGTTCCATTTAAGAAGGTTAACATAATGTTTTTGTATGGGTTTTGGCCTAATCTTTGAATGACACGTGGCAAGTTGATTTAAATCTCACCTTAAATTAATAGCCATGACCAAGTTGAAAGTCGACTGACCACATGGGTCATCAATTTATCTCAAATTCCAAACAGGCACTTGTTATAGAGAGAGATAAAGAGGGAGAGAGGGGGATTGAGTGTAACCCAAATCCAATAAAAATTCATCAATATCCACTTCAAATATGTGTTTGCTCAGACAGGGGCAAAAATATTGTGCTTATGAAAAGTCTAACAAAATATATATTTCGAGCCTGCCGGCTGACTTCTTGTGTATCCTTGCCAGTTGAGGAATGTCTAAAATTTCGCAGCAATTGATGTCTTTTTTTTCTGTCAGGGGCATCTAATAACCTTTTCAAGCGTAAAACGTTAAAGCTTTAAAATTGAATCTGTGCTTGTGTGTGGTTCGTAAATCAGCTTAACCGTAAGTTGTTACTTTTTTTCTCATTATCAAACCATACAAATTGCAAACTTATGACTTGGCCCCTCTCGCAATCTGCAGAGGATAATACATGTGAGTACATATTTATTTTTTGTTTTTTTTTTCGCCTTCACAAACTTTTTGACAGAAAGCAAGGAAAAGTAGGAAAAATAAAAGTTTATGCCTGCAGTTGGCTCTTACTAGGGTAGGATGAAGAAGTAGCGATCTAAATGATTTCAAAGAAAAACGAAGTAGCTCAGATTTTAAGCTGTGAAGCGAGTAACTGATTTTGATTCTTAGTATGGTGGCGAAGCCATACAGAGCGAGCGCGTAAGTTAAAGTCGGCTCTAACCGACTTCGATATACCCGTTACTCATGAGAAGAAATGTTCAACAGCGTTCCTGTGTTCCTGAGGGGCACATCCGAAGAGAATGCAACATTTTTTAAACTCGGCTATTTATTTTCCGATCTTGATGAAAATTTCACAAAATTACGAATATAAATTTAAGTTATGAATTTGAACTCGATATCTTCATAAATATGGCAGTTATTCAACATTTTTTGTTGTGGGCGTGGCAAAAATTTGAAACAAACTTGATCTGCATGCAGACTATAGGAGTCTACATGTCAACTTTGGTTGCTCTAGCTGTTCTAGTCCCTGAGATCTAGGTGTTCATACAGGCAGACGGACGGACGTTCAGACGGACAAGGCTATATCGACTCGGCTGTTGATGCTGATCAAGAATATATATACTTTGAATGGTCGGAAATGCTTCCTTCTGCCTGTTACATACATTTGCACGATTTTAGTATACCCTTTTTACTCTACGAGTAACGGGTATAAAAGTACGGAAATAAATTTATGCCGTCACTGTCGTCGGTTTCGCATCACACTTCTTTTAAAAAATTCACATTCAAATTCTCCTAATGTTCCTTCTGAAGTTTAACTTTTAGCAATATTTTTATATGATCTTCTAGCGACATTTACTTATTCTAATATACTGATGTTTTTTGTTTTGATTTTTGTCTTCAAAATATGCTGGGTCCCCTACAATATTTTAAATCATATGTCACTTTAACTGCATCTGACAGCTTCTCCAAAATACCCCAAACAGAAAAGTGCTACCTGTAATACAAATTCAATTTGGGGTCAAAATGCCGTTAACATAAAGCATGGGGCCGCACGGACCCAGTGGTAGTAGATAAATGGTAGCACATTGGTTCGCCAGTTGACTGATTTGGGTACATAGAACTTGGTTTCGACAGCATGCAATTGGAGTAAGATCCTACATAAGCAGGCACGTTCTCCATTCCACTTCCAAGGCAACCTTTCGAAAGTGGAATTGATTCATGCTCTCGCAACACCAAAACGAAAAAGTTTTTCGTTTTGAAAAGTAATGCTTGTTAGTCGGTGGAATGAAAAGTAATTGCCAAATTACGCACTCTTACAGTTGCTAGATGTACATAAAGTAAATTTTTCTCAGTTCTGTGATCAATTTAGAAATTGCTTGTAAAATTTAATTGATATTCTAGCCTTTAATTGATTTATAAAGATTTTTATACCCTTGCAAAGCGTATTATAATTTTGCCCAGAAGTTTGCAACGCATAGAAATATTCATTTTCGACCCTATAAACTATATATATTCTTGATCAGGACGACGAGCTGAGTCTATTGAGGCCCGTTGTCCGTCCGTCCGTCTGTCTGTCCGTCTGTCCGTCTGTCTGTTTCTACGCGAACTAGTCTCTCAGTTTTAAAGCTATCGAGCTGGAATTTTGCACAGAGTCTTCTTTTTACTGCACACTGCTAATATGTCGGAACCGACCGGATCGGATGACTATATCTTATAGCTGCCATAGGAACTATCGGTGGAAAAGTGGGTCTTTGTGAGAAAAACTTTTTTGTTTTTAATGTTAACGGCTCCCACTTCAGCAATTATTAATACTATACGCTTTCACATAGATTAGGAAGTTTTTGTTAAAATCGGATGACTATATCTTATAGCTGCCATTAGAACTATCAGTCGAAAAATTGGTTTTAATGAGAAAAATTTTTTTGTTTTTAATGTTAACGTGTCTCACATCAGCGATTATTAATATTAAACGCTTTTATACAAAAAAATTTTTCTCAAAAAAACCCACTTTTCGACCGATAGTTCCTATGACAACTATAAGATATAGTCATCCGATTTTGACCAAAAAACTTCCAAATCTATGTGAAAGCGCATAATATTAATAATTGCTGAAGTGAGACACGTTAACATTAAAAAACAAAAGTTTTTTCACAAAGACCCACTTTTCGACCGATAGTTCCTATGGCAGCTATAAGATATAGTCATCCGATCCGGTCGGTTCCGACATATTAGCAGTGTGCAGTAAAAAAGAAGACTCTGTGCAAAAGTTTCAGCTCGATAGCTTTAGAACTGAGAGACTAGTTTGCGTAGAAACAGACAGACAGACGGACAGACGGACGGACAAAGCTCAATCGACTCAGCTCGTCACCCTGATCAAGAATATATATAGTTTATAGGGTCGGAAATGAATATTTCTATGCGTTGCAAACTTCTGGGCAAAATTATAATACCCTTTGCAAGGGTATAAAACCGGAATTGCGTTCGATTTACTTCTCAAAAAGTAGTGGAATTGGGAACATGCATGAATGTCGTCCATTACTTCATCATGGTCCATTTCTACCGATTTTTTATGTATTTATATTTCTTCATGATCGTGTTAAGCTTAATTTGTACACCTACAATCAATGCTTTACATTTCGGATTTGACTCACAAGTGACACATAAATTCACAGCCTGTCAAAAACAGCTTATTTACAGCAAAAATTACGAGGGTAAAACTTCTAGGGGCGCCCAATAGCTGCGTGGCTAAGTGTGTTACACCCCGTGATTACAAAAGCGTACAATAAAGACATAACACATAATTAAGGCGACGAGCTGAATATTCTCATGATAATACCAACTAGTTTCCTAATTTTTCGTTTTGCCCCTATGGTAGTGTGCACGCGAATGAATTCTAAAGTTTCCAAAGCGAGCCACTCGACAGAGCAACGCTCTTATCTCAAATTTGGATTTTCTTCTTTCCTAGCACTCAAGACTAAAAATGTAAGTTTATTTCGACATTCAGAATGTATCAACAAATCACCAAAAGAAAGGTCATTGTTGCAATTTGATAAAATTTTACCATGAGCAAGGTAAAATTTAATACAATGATCCACGTGCAGTTAGGTCAAAAATTTTCAACTCACCCTATCAAATGGAGACCACTCACGCAAAATAGCTTAGCCACATCCTTCGCCATGGGAATTTTTTGGGGAAGCAACAACAAGAATTTAGCTCATAAATAAAATGAAGATAGCTTGTGCAAACAAAGAAATCTTTAGTAGCACTCCCCATATTCTTTATACCGAGTTTCTCCCTAATTTATTCCATAAATTGAAGTCCTGCTGGAAATTGTTAGCTTTAAGTCTTATGCGACTTTTTCGCGCTCAGACATCTTAAGTTTTCTTCCGGAGCTATTTACCAAATTACCAGATAAAAAATTAATGGTGAAAACCAACACGTAATTTTTGATAAATTTTAACTGAAAATAAATTTTTCTGATAGGGCAATTAAAATGAATAATTTAAGTTAGCAAAAAATACATTAAATTATAGTTTTAATGAATTATTCCAGGAAAAACAAGCGAGTCATTTTCAAGCTCTCAAACAACACTTTACTCAACAAATGAACCTAAGATTATAAGTGGCTTAGATAGATATATTTGTGTTTTACTTTGTCAGGTACGATGTATATTACAGACAGGTTAAACCTACTTTCTTACTTGTTTTATTTTAAAAACAGAAGCTGTTGTCTAAAGAAAATAAAATTTTGCGTTTTTGAAGGGGCATATTTCATGATAAAATAATACTAAACAAAATTCAGCAGAATTTACAAATACACAGTTCTACTTAATTTGTTGTGTGTGATTTTTATGCACAACACATGTAACCTGTCGCCTCCTATTCATAAAATAAGCTCAACCCACAACAACCCAGAAAAAGAACCTTAAAGCCTAATAGAAATTTTCATAAATTCATAAGAATTTTTCTACATGGCCTGACTTCCCTCCGGAAAATATGCGGCATAAATTGATTAGCCTCTCTAAAATGTGCCATAATAAAATGCGTCTAAGCTGGACATATTAGGCTCGTTACAAGCAATTCAACAAATCAACGCCTGGTGGCTCTTACGGGACTAGCCAAGTGCCAAGTCTCATGTTTAGTCTAAATACATAAAAAATACATTTGTGTCTACGTATGCTGCATACTTTTTTTTGGGGGCACGTGCTCTTGTGTGTTACCCCATTTATATATCCTTGGGGAGCTGTTCCATTTCCTTTTGCCAGCTGCATATTTTTCTTCTTTAAAGCCAAACATCAAATCACATTCAAAATGCCCTGAAATGATAATTAAAGCTTTTTCTAAGGAAACGGAAGGCATTTCAGACAGCTGTTGCTGCCAATATTAATTTAGAATTCTCACCGGATATGAATCAACTGAAAGAATGTGGGCTAATTAAGCGGGACGCATTGAGCGAAAGAGTGAATAAAACAATTTTTAATTATATTTTTTAAATAATTGAATTGAAGCGAAGAAGAATTTCGCCCCGCCCGCTGAAGTGCTCTAGCCTGACCTTTCCAAGGCAACTTTTGTCGTTATGGTCATGCAAATTGTTGTCGACACTTAATTTTGTTGGCAAATACTTGTGCATATTTTTAGGCGTGACTGAACGGAAGAGTTGACACAACAACAGAAAAGCAAAACAACTATACAAAAATTTTAAATTGTTGGAAAAGTTTTTAGGCTAAACGATGGCAAGAGGAATGTACAGAGGGAGTGAGATAGACAATGCGATTTTTTTGTTCAGTTGATTTTGATACCCTTGTAGAAGGTAGAATAAAATTGTCCAGATGTTTGTAACTCGTCTGTCCTTCCTTCCACCGTCAGTTTTAAAGCTATCGTGACCAATGTTTTCACAAAGTCATTTAGTACAGCACATTTGTCGGAACGGGCCGAATCGGATGCCTATAGCATATAGATGCCGAAGGAATGATCGATCGAAAAAGTAGTTCTAGTGAGAAAAACTCTTTTGCTTCCAATGGTGTCTGATGAATATATTGTAAAGCTGCCATATAAAAAACTGGCCAGCCAAATGGTCAAAGTAGCGGCGCCATCTATTGCTCAGTTCGACAAATCTCTTGGCAATGATTCTTAAAAGCGCAAATTAAATTGTTGAATGAAAATCATTTAAAACCTTATATAAATTTTACGAGCTGCAAGTGTATATAATTCCTCTTTTTCTATACCCTGTACCTGTACAGATTGAAAACGGGTAAAAGGAACAAAGGAAAGGATATTTTAAAGCAGAGATTAATACCGTAACCAAAACCGTAACCCTTAACCGCTAAAAACACTTTAAAATTTGTAACCGAAACCGTAACCGTAACCGAAAATTTTTTTTTTTATAAGCGTAACGCTATAACCTTTATTACCATAACCGGTTATCAAAACCGAAACAGAAACAAATATACGGGTTAATTTCGGTTTTCCTTTACTAATATCGATAAACGTAAATCAGTGCCGGGATAATGTAAGGGACAGAAAAGTGTGCTTGTGTTAGTGAGCAAGCGACCTCTTTCCAGACTACAGCCTACAACTTTCATGCAATTCAGTGTTCACCGATTCAAAGAATTATAAGTTCGCGTTTGCATAAAAACACGAGTGACTTCGGCCCTGGTAGCTATGGCTGGCCGGCTATGGTCTAGACCTGAGCAAGCCAAATGGAGAGGGCAGAAAAATATGTCCTTCTCTCTCTGACACTCAGTTATGCACGGTCGGCTCTGAAGTAAATTTGATGTATGCACAATGAATATTTTACATGCATACATTGCGCCGCACTATTGCTGACGGCCACAAAGAAAAGAGAGCGAACGAGAAAGAGTGAGTGCAGCTAACCAAAATCTTTACCCTCCTCATCTTTCCATATACATATACACTTCGGCTCAAATTTGGCATCAACTAATTCTGATTTTTTCTGTAAGCTTAGGCTCTATCTGGATTCAATGTTAAAATTGAAATCAAAAGCAACTTAGCATTGACCCAACTATAGTCCCACGAATTAGAATTTAGGAACCAATTCTGTTCGAGAATGATGCTTACCTATGTGGAATATTTCTTATTCCGAGACATAATGTGTCTTTATCTGCCGAGCAGAAAATTATCTGTATTAGATTGTTGGATAACCATAATTTGATTGAATTATCAGGGGAAAACAGTCAAAATCCAAGTTGGTCGGCAATTTCCAACTGTTCTAATAAAAAATAATAGGACGTCTTCATTATAATATGTTGTCTAAAGGAAAAAATATGGCTTGACAGAGTACACATATTGGAACGGTGGGAAAAAATTAAAGAATATTTCCTGTTTTTTTTTTAAATTATCAAAAAATTTGCTAGCAGAGGTACCACCCACACAAATAAGTTTAGAGCGTTTGTTTTCAGAAGTAGAAGTTGTAATGAGTCCCCACATTTGTCTGCATGAATTGTCTAATTGATATTTTATACTAACGCCTGTAACCGTAACCCAAACCCGAAACAGAATGTGGTTAACAACCGTAATCAGAACCGATATTCCACAACCGTAATATAACCGTAACCGGAAAAAACGATCGGCCAAAAAGTAACCGTAACCAAAACCGTTATTCGTTTCGGTTTTAATCTCTGCTTTAAATGCGAAATTTTGTTTTCATAGGAAGCACGTAGGCTGGGTGGTTACTAAAAAGTCGCAAAATTCAAGCTCCAGCACTGCTTATCAACTCGTATAAGGTTATAGTTTCAGAGTTATTTTAGTGATATTTTGCAAGCATTCTAGGTAGGAGCAGCTGCCATCTCTTTCCGTGTGAACGCATGATGCAGGTTTTCGCAGCCTCGACAATGCTGCGCCCCGTGTGAATAGGCTATTAAAACGTATGGTATATATTTAAGAACGTAGTCTTGTTTTATGAACGGGAATACGGAGAACGGAATAGGTATAAACTACTAAATTTAATAAAAAGGACTTATTGATGTTTTTTGGCATCTATTAAACATTGAATAAACTGCAAGTTTTCGGTTCCAAAACTGGCATTTCTCCTAAAGTAGACTAGAAAAAAAAAAATAAAATTTTATAATACAAACTGTCATCATTATTACCATTCAATAAATTGATGCTAAATGTTATAAACTCATGTATTTGTTAAATATTTCATTGTTATGCATCTTATGTAATAGTGTGTTTCTGTGGACTGACCAGCTTAAGGTTGAATCCTTGAAAATAGTTTCCCCAAATGCATTTGCGCATATTGTCTAGACACTTGTCAAAGCAGTATCCTTTCAGTCAGTCCCTCAATTATAAACACATGAGCGAAGCCACTTGAAAATACTGTGCGATAAAATAAACAATGAGATAGAAAAACTAAACTGCAGTTTCGTCCATACAAAGGTTTGTGCTACTCTTGGCCTGATCGGTGAACCGTATTTGGGATTGAAATAACGAGTGGCATGCTGATGTGGTTGGGGTTAAGGTGAGTTAAGTTTAGCCACTTTTTTGTCTGTGACAACTATGACTGGTTGAATGGTTGAGTGGCAATTCAAGCATGAGCTGCATTTGATATTTATTTTACCGTGTATGTGTGTGTGTGGCAAACCTTTTTACATAATTTTCTACCTGTCGTGCACTTGCAGCAAACGGAACGCTTATACAATTTACGACTTTCAGTGGCAAAGACAATTCAATATCATTCAATGAACTCGACTCGCGTTGCCATTTGTTAATGAAATGTCTCAGAAAGTCTCGCCTTTGGTGTCTTAGCTTAAAGGTTATTAATTACAAGAAAAGCATCGATCAAAATGCCCAAACATTAATTTTCTAGAGTGTCAATAACTTTTAGGCTTAACACAACTTGCAGCAGCTAAAGTCAAATATGTGTTTTAACTCTCAGTAGTCTAAGAGCGATTCAATGTACCTCTAATTGAGTTAATAATTTGTCTAATAAAGTGCTCAATGAGTATGTTTAGTTGAGTAAACACTTGTTGGATGGTTATAGTATTTTACAAGTGTATCTAAGATATATTTTTGCAGAAAGCTTAATAGGATTTGGAAGTTAAAGTTTGCCGTAGCTGCCGAAGTTTTGAGATTGTTTTATATAAGAAAACCTTAGGCCGGGTGGTCACTTGCATTGAAGCAGCAGCCAAGCTCTAATCGGTGTAGCCATTTACATCGTAGATTTTCATCGTTTTAGTTTGCAACCATGCTAAGTATAGTAGTAGTAGCTGAAATCTGATTTTGAAGTGTTTGGTGTGAACGCATGCAGCAGGTTTTCGCACCCAGTTTGAACAGGCTATAAAGCCTTAGTTGTCAAGTTCGATATAAAAAATTGCTTAATTTGTAGTTTGTGTGTAGCTGATATTTCTGAAGAAAAAGAGTGCACAAATATATATTTTCTTGTTGTGCTGTTGGAAAATGAAGACGAGTAATAGTTTTTGGGGTTTTCGACATAGATTTGGCTTAGGCGAGAGTTTCCGTTACCACGTCAAAACCATCAAGCACTCAACAGCTCAGCTGCAACTCCCAGTTATACACTAAAGACAGCACTTTGAAATTCAAATAATATATAAATTACCTTTATTTTAAATCAAAGTACAACCCTGAAGGAAGGACTACTATTTAGGCGTGTAGTTAAAATTTTTTAACTACAATGATGATTTTAAACTTGAAACCGTTATTTGGCATTCTATCCTTACAAACCGAGCTCCAACTCATGCGAATAAAAAATAGTCATTTCCATACAGAACTGAAACTGAATCAGAAATTATGTGGCACTATATTCATACAAACCCCGTTTCAATAATTCGGATGAAAAATAGTTATTTGCTTGCAGAATATTCTGGAAATCCCGGAGGCGCATTTACCAAAATTGGATAATTTAATAGCAAATAAATTCGAATTCTATCACTACAATCCGAGTTTGAAGTCCATCGGATAAAAATATTATATTGCCTTCATATTTATCCTGGCATTTCACACCCTGGGGGCAGATTTAGCAACATTGAAAAATCACATATCCAATTGTTTCGCATTCTATTCTTGCAAACCGAGTTTCAAGCCAATCTACAATGGTCCCAAAGTCCATTATTGGCATAGAGCAAAAAAAAATTGTAATTTGTGGAAAAACCGATTTATATTCTAAAACAGTATATCCCAGGGGTCAAGGAATCGAAAATTTTTATTATGAAATGCAGCCCTTAAAGTTTTGCCAAACCCTGAAAGTTATCATTTTACTTAGCACTTAGTTTTTGTTGTGGCAAAATTTTGTCGAAGATTATTGACTTGAAAATAAACGAAAATTGATTTAAGCAATTGAAGTAAAGTATGGAAAATAATGTCCAAGGTGTGTTTAATATAATTTCGTTTAAGTTTGTTCTGTATATGTGCTTTGTTCTTTGTTGTTGTGTGTTGTTTTAGGCGACCTTAACCTCAAAGAAATTCTGTTTCGTGGAGTAAAAGTTTGGTGGATTGTCGTAACTGTTTATGCAAAATTGTTGGTTTTTTAAACAAATTTTCACAAACCCGTTAAATCACGATTTGTTCAGACCACTTCGAGTTTGATCATAAAGAATTGATTGAAGAATGCATGCACGGAAAAACAGTCCTCAGAATAATATACACGACGTTTCTCATAGAGCTTGGATTCTAGCGATCCACTGATCTCTAGTTTATGTTTAAATAAAACGAAGGCACAACATAAAAAATACCTCTTCACAAGGATGTCATTGCGCTTTTGGACGTTCCGTTTTTTCATTAAGTTGAAGTATGCACCCTCTTTCTGATGATGACAATACTAACGATTCCGATAAGGTTTAATCCGATATTGAGAATAAATCTCTTTACATTTATTTTTGATAATGATTTGTTTAATGTCAATACCTAAGCAAATTATACATATTGGGCTTCTGGAGCAATAGCATTTTTGATATCGGCTTATGCAACTAGGTTTCGGTGACTAATGCAAGTAAATTTACAAACTAAAATGGAAATTTCGCGCATGGCTTTCCTTGTGTCCAAGAAACAAAAAAAGGTTTAAATCTGTTAGTCCCCAATGCACCAAAAGTTTTAGCAATGTATAAACATTAAGTAACAAATAACTGTGAAATAGAAAATAGAAGCAAATAATAAATTAGAGCTCGTTTTGTTGTAAGTTTATTAGATTTTAATAATTAAAATAGTTTGTTTAAAAATAAGAGAAAACCCTAACCGAAACCGTAACCCGTAACCGCAAAAACACTTTAATGTTTGAAACCGAAAGAACCGTAACCGAAATAAATGTGTTTTTATAACCGTAACCGTATCCTTTATTTACAAAACCGGTTATCAGTACCGTAACCGAAACAAAATATGGGTTCATTTCGGTTTTCCTCCACTAGCACAATTAACATTTTACATACATATGAATTTATTCACTAAAGTTGGATGCTTATTTATTATGCTCCGTACTGTTACTAATGGGCTGGCATAACTACAAAGTGCCTGGAAAGTATCTTATACAAATTGGTGCTAAACAGTTATAAAGCATAGAAGATAGGTACGCAGACAGTGGAAATTTGGCCGAAGCGGAAATTGTTTGATAATTTCCAAAACCGCTCCGACAATGTAGTGCAACAACTTTCGGATGCAATTTGTGTGGGGCTGGAGGTATAAGCAGTATTCTTCATTTTGGCCTGTGAGAACATAACTTTGACCACTCAGCCAGTCCTATAACGACAGCCCAAAACGCATCGGAAGATTAGAATTCGCAGAGGTAATAAGCCAGCTCCATGGTCCGGGGGCGGAAATGTTTGTAAAATAAATATTTTTTGTGTAATGGAAGTGTTGTTACTGATTTTTTTAGCAAAGAAACAAAGATTACTTTGTGTTTAATTTCTTGGAACGGGCTTTTTTCAATTCCTATCTCAAGTACCATGCTAATGGCCATTGCAAGTTTTGGCTTTCTTGCGTGCTCATAGTAGAATTAATAAGGTGAAGCTAGGCATCATATATGGGCCTGCAGCAGAGGCTGACGGCTTGCACATGGTGCGTGTTTATATAAATTGATCATCTATCGGAACAAGCCCCAATTCAATTTTGAACAGAAATTTGCGTGCAGTACGCGTATATGATCACGATATCACGTGCCAAAAAAATTTGAAAATTAAACAGTTCTAATTTACAATCTCATTAGCCATTGGGAATATGTATGTATCTAAAATAAAAATATTGCTACGCAGTTAGAATATTTTGAATGGTGGGGAAAAATAATAAACAATATTTCCAGATCTTTTTGAGTTATCAAAAGTTATGTTTCAAAAAGTTGTGTTAGCAGAACCCGCACACACAAGTGTTAAGTGTTTGTTTTGCAGGAGTAAAAGTTATAATGACGCCTCTGCTGGACTCGCTTGGACAGTCAAGCTCTAAATGCTATTGTTATATTTAGGTGTAATTACAATCTTGATTTAGATTTCATTTCTGAGAATAATTGCTACATAACTCGATTCTTTGCGAATTAAGGAGTTTCTTATATTTGAGTTAAGACTTATAATGTTAAACTTTAAAATGTAGGGCGTAAATAATGGTGAAAATTCTGTGTAAGAAATTTGAGCTTAGTTCATTTACTGAATAAATGAGATTCCAGATGGGACAAGATTTGTCAAAGTAATATTTTTTTATAATAACCGTAACCGTAACCAAGCCCGAAACATTATAGGGCTAATAACCGTAGCCCTAACGTAAGCCATATCTTACAACCGTAATATAACCTGTAACCGGAAAAAGCGGTCGGAAACGTATAAATTTTTTTTTTTTATTATAATTTGTTGGGTAACCCGAACGTTATTTATTATTTATTTTTTTATTTATATTTATTTTTATGGAATTTTTATGTTATATCTGTAAAAAGTATATTATTGTTTTTTATTCTAAATATATTTTATTTTAATTTTAATTAATTGTATTATCCCCTATCCGGGTACCCGCTAGCTTTTACGTATTTTATCGTATAAAAATTAATTATTAATAGAGGACTATCTGGTTATATTAACAAATAATAAATATATATAAAATAAAAATTTAAATATTTTTTTTATTATTCTATCCTGCATCCCCTGCTTCGGAACGCCATCTCCGTTTTCATCTCTCGCACTGTTGCCTTGGTGCTCAGACCACGCTTTTGCCATTGAGCTTCTTGGCACGCCCAGGAACATTGGCCTCACAGATAATGATTATGATAATATTAACAGTTAAAATGGCACTGAATGCTTTATTTGTAAACAATAGACGACACAGGCTCCGTCTGTGAATCTCCTGTCTATGACTGTGTGACATTACGATGAAATCATAACAGAAATAGTTCAGGCTAAATACGGTTGTGGGAAGAGATAAAAAATAGCACGGAATTCAAGTGACATAAATTAAAATTGAAGGTCTGTGAAGTATTTAAAAACCGAGAAAGCAAAACTAATACAAAAAGTTATTTCTCCCTATATGCACCTATATGTTATAGTCAATCGGTTTTGATGGAAGTACATAATATTCATAAATATCAAGTTTGTAGCATTCAAAAAAATGGTCATAAGGTAAAATCTGCT